>CATKIA010000001.1:0-46006 GCA_949752805.1 Deilephila elpenor
TAATGCATAATTAAATTTATCGTATTATTCGTAATATTATATTGTGATTGAGAATATATAGATAGATCTAATTAATTATTGTATTACTTATGTATGTAATGATTATTGAAATCATAAAAAAAAAAAAAAAAAAAAAGTTAACTAAGGAATTAATTTAGGAACGTTACTTTTAATTATTGTTCATGTTTCTTATTCGAGTATTTATTATTGTTAGGTACCTATCGTATTTGTACCTACCTACCTACCTACTTACCTAGTACCTACATGCATGCATATTGCATACAATATGTAATAATCTAACATAAGCCTATCAGAGAACTATAGGTATTGTGTATTGTGCGAAGTTGTTGTAATAATAATATATTATTATGTGGTACAGTTAGTATGTATACTCGGTTAGCATTGACGTCTAGTAAACGATAGAAACAGGCAGAATATTAGGCAGATGATAATATTATTGCTTTCCATCACAATAATAAACCACACCCGCTTAATATGTTATTATGTGAATTATTTGTTAGCCCTGAAAAGGGCTGTTGTATAAAAATGATTGCATCGCACAGGCGCTCGCGCGCTCCCGTTCGCGATCCCTCTACACAATTAATGTGGCGTGAGATGTGCGTACGGTGCGCGAATGTTGTTGTTGTTGATGATGATGATGATGTAATCATTATATTTTTGTTGTTGTTGTTGTTCGTCATGAGCATCACCATCGTGATCGTCGTCGAGGGCGACGGCGAAGGCGAAGACAACGACGACGTTTCACGCGTGTGCATAATGCGTCGCCGCGTTATTGTGCATTCACTTCTTGGCAGCGGACGCCTTCTTGGCGGCCGGCTTGGACGATTTGGCCGCGGGTGCGGCGGCCTTCTTCGGTTTGGGAGCTTTCGGCTTCTTAGTCGGGGGCTTCGCGGTCTTCTTGGCCTTCGGTGCGGCGGCGATTTTCGCTTTCGCTTGTGCTGCGGATTTCTTCGCTGCGGCGGGCTTCTTTTTGGCGGCTGCGGCTTTCTTGTCTCTCGTCGCCGCCGACGGTTTAGATTTTGCTGGCGACGAGGCGGACGTCGAAGACGAAGCGGACGCACCTCCGGCGGTCGCGCCCGCGGATTTCTTCGATCTACCGCCGGCCGACGCCGCAGACACCTTTTTAGATTTACCACCGGCGGAGCCGGCCGCACCGCTGGCGGCGGCACCCTTGGCGCCCGCCTTCCTGCCGGCACCCACGGCACCGGACGGTTTCTTGGACGCTGAAGATTTCGACTCAAGTTTGAACGAACCGCTCGCACCCTTACCTTTGGTTTGTATCAAGGTGCCAGATTCAACAGCGCTCTTCAGATATCTCCTAATGAAAGGTGCCAATTTCTCGGCGTCCACTTTGTACTGCGCGGCGATGTACTTCTTGATCGCTTGCAAAGACGATCCGCTCCTTTCTTTCAGCTCTTTGATGGCGTTGTTCACCATTTCTGATGTCTTCGGGTGAGTAGGTTTGGCTTTGGGCTTCTTCGCGGCTGCACCGCCGCCGGCCGCGGACGCCTTCGCCGGTTTCTTCGCGGGCGTCGCCGGAGCGGGGGTTTCGGTAGCAACAGCTGTGTCGGCCATATTTTTTTTATTTTTTTTTTTTTTATTAGTTGTTGATTATTCACAAACGTCAAACACACAGCAGCAGACAAACGCGCGAGCGTACGTAAAGTTACGACTTGACGGAATCGGAAAACAAATTCACACACGACGTCAGATGTCGCCACTTGGTGGCACGAAAATTTCATTATCTGACTCGCGGCTATACCGTAAGGAGAGCATTGGCGGCGCGAGACATTTTCACGTACGAACACTTGGAACTTTTCACTAACATCAATCTGATTAAATTCAATTTTAACGATATTTTCATAAATTAATACAACAGTTGTCAATGTTATCTTGTACCAAATGAAACTGTCAATCTATATCGAGCGTTTATTTCGCCAGATCTTTGCCGGTTCCCGCTTGAACGTTGATTATTTTCGCCACTCTGTAACCTGTTGACGACAGGTCAAGTTTAAAAGTTATTTTTCTCCATAAAATCAAACTATCCGATGGAAATTGTTATTAAAATAAATGGCGACATGTATAAACTCACATTGTACAAACAAATATAACACGTGAACAACATTTCCGACCTATATAAAGACGCACATTTGGAAGGGTGGTAAAACACTAGATTCTGCTTCACGACGGGAATCAAACTTACTAAATGGAAGTCTTCATTTAGGATTGTTTATGTCGCCCGATGAAATTTTGCATTTTGATATATTTTATAATATAATCAAAATATTATAATGAACAGTCACAATAATTATCACACAATATGTGCATACATATTACAAAGCGCAAAGTGAGCGTATACAAAACAAATCGACTCGCGACTGTAACACGCGATGATGTAGTCCAATAATTATTATATTATTCATTCAGATTAATATTGTAACCAACAAGGATAAATAAAGAAAAACAAAAAAAAAAAAATGCAAGTATATAAACTATTTAATTAATAAGTGAGTACGTACAACACAACAATAATTGAATAATGTGCATTCAAATGTTGTGGGATGAAGAAATTAAACAAAAACAATTAATGTAATGTAAGTAACGTACAGTAAGTAGGTATAGGTTACTGTACCTATCCATTTATGTCACACAAGATTGTTATTTAATTAACATTAAATAACTGCTTGTGTATAAAAGTAGGTACCTACATAATATGTGTGTAACTACTTAAAATACTTAATAATATAATACTACACAGTTCTGGTCTATTCGTATTTCGTACCCAAGTGTGTGCTTTAAAATAATAATAAATGTGATTTTGTACATGCAAAAAATGTTTTGCCACATGTAATAAATGTAGGTATAATGACGTTACTCGTTAGATAGTTACCTACAATGTTCAAATATAACTCCCCGAACGCTTAAATTGATAGTTATTATTATACCAATTATTAGTAATTGATGCACAGGCACATTACACATCATAGTGCATAATATTATTATTATTATTAATTGCTATTGTATATTATCATTCGGTAAATAACTTTCAAAATCACCTACGCTACGGTGAGTGTTATATTATATATCATCATGACATCTAGTAGACCAGAAACACATAATGCCTTATCAATGCGCAAATTGAATTATATGCGGCCCTGAAAAGGGCCTTTTTTGTTTGTATTTGTGTGTCAGTCGAGATGCGATTGCTCCCTCAAACACCACGGAGACACAGTCATCACGCATCACAACAGTAATATTATGATGGATGAATGGATGGACGACATGGTGACGGTGAAGTGAAGTGAAGTGAAGTGTGTGCACGGACAGTGAGTCCGTTGACGTTGAGAAAGACAATTTTCACAACTTGACGCACGACGCACGCAGCACGCTGCACGCTGCTACGCTACGCTACCGGTTGACGGTGGTGGCAAATTTAACCGCCGAAACCGTACAAAGTACGTCCTTGTCGTTTAAGAGCGTACACTACGTCCATGGCGGTGACGGTCTTCCTCTTCGCGTGCTCTGTGTAAGTGACGGCGTCGCGGATGACATTCTCGAGGAACACTTTGAGCACACCTCGAGTTTCTTCGTAGATCAAACCGGAGATACGCTTGACGCCACCTCTGCGCGCCAAACGACGGATGGCCGGCTTGGTGATACCCTGGATGTTATCACGGAGAACTTTCCTGTGACGCTTCGCTCCACCTTTTCCAAGACCTTTGCCTCCCTTGCCGCGTCCGGTCATCTTGATATGCGATGTAGTAACTTGTCGAACAGAAGCGAAGTGAAGTGAAGTGAAGTGAAGTCAAACACGAACGACGCGCGTCGACTGTCGAGTGAATAATGCCCCGCCGTCGCGTTCGTTCGGCGGTATTTATATAAAAGCGTTAGGCGACAGGGGGGGTGCGGTCGAGAGGCGGCGGAGGGGACGGGCGGTGCGTGAACGCGGAGTCGCCGGAGAGTCAAGGAATTTTCACCGCCTCCCCCGCGCCCCTCGTGCACAGAAGCACAGAGGAGAAAAATCGAAAACAAAAAATAAAAAAAATAAAAAAAAAAATAATAATAATAATAATAATGACACAATAAAAAAAAAAAAAAAAAAAAAACGTTATAGGTATATAGGTGTATTATATTACAATAATAACAAAAAGACAATTAATGTACGGGTATAATTGCAATTGGAGCAATTCAATTTACATTAATTTCCGATTTGTGATAATTTTTATACACATAAGTTTAGATTAGTTACCTCCTCGTGGTATTATTCATAAATAAATGTGGTATACATAATATTTAATAAAAGTAACAAAAACGATCATCTCAATAATCTAAATTATTTATCTAAACTCAAGTACTTACTAATTACATATTTTTTCGTTCATTATTATTTTTTGTTTATGTACCTATCGTCGTCTAATGTGAAACTGGTCCGATTCTGACTTATCTAATCCAACAACAGCCATTTTTTAGAGCGTCTTTGCCGATGGTGGTCGAAGGCCGAGGAGGCTCTTTGGTGTTTACTATATTACGCCACTATCGCATAATCGTCTCACGAAAACGTTTCTCATTGACGTACACGGTTTAAAAGAAACAATAGATACAACCAGGACAACCTGGTTAATCATAGGAAACATGTGCGGCCCTGAAAAGGGCCTTTTAAATATCAACACCGCATAGCGGTTGGCTCTCGCTGGCGCGATCGCAACATCGCGTTGTGTTATTCGCTTGTGCTGCGTTTACGCCCTCTCTCCTCTGATTCTGCGCGCCAACTGTATGTCTTTGGGCATGATGGTGACACGTTTGGCGTGGATGGCGCAGAGATTGGTGTCCTCGAAGAGACCGACCAGATACGCCTCGCTCGCCTCCTGCAACGCCATCACAGCGGAACTCTGGAAGCGCAGATCGGTCTTGAAATCTTGCGCAATCTCACGCACCAAACGCTGGAATGGCAACTTGCGAATCAGCAACTCTGTACTCTTCTGATAGCGACGGATCTCGCGGAGGGCGACAGTGCCGGGCCTGTATCGGTGAGGTTTCTTCACGCCGCCGGTCGCCGGGGCGCTCTTCCTCGCCGCCTTGGTGGCGAGTTGTTTACGCGGCGCTTTGCCACCGGTCGATTTACGAGCGGTCTGTTTTGTACGTGCCATGGTTGCTGCCGATATGTACTATGTAGTTTTAATAACTTGCGAGAATAAAAAACAAAACGAGAGTTACGCGGTCGGCGCGGCGGTCCGTCCGTGCGTCACTCGCTAGACTTGAAACACGAATAAAACGGCGCACGCCACTGCGGCTGAATTTATACGCGCGAGCGTCGACTCGTCGCGTTTTAAATACGTATACCCGTCTCTTTCGTGCCTAATATTTTTTTATTATTATTATTATTTTTTAAATATACGTATTAATTAAATTATCATAGTTTATGCATTGTTCATGCTCTACAATAATAACAAGTACGTTTAACATTGTGCCTAGGTGTAGGTATATTTTATACTCATAATAATTATACATAATATAAGTAATAATATTGTGTTGGCACTTGTAATTATTTAGTTGTGTACTATTATCGATTAATAAATTACATAATATACGATTGTACGCGCAGTTTCATTAATGATAATAAAATTAATAAAACTAAACGCAGTTTTGTATAAAATATGCACCTATTTATTTAACTCGACGCGCGACTCGCGAGTAACGTTGTGAGATTTAGCGAGTAGTACGATAAACAATATTATGACTTACCTACTTGAAATAGGTAAGTAATAATTATAATCTGTTAAATCTCACCTTTGTCATGTCACCGTGCATTTGTTGCCCAATTGGAATTTGGGAGTTATCATTAATGAATATAAATTACCATAAAATCACCTATAAATATTATGTGTCAGTGTAAATAAATATTATGTTAATATTATTAAATATTTTGTATTGATCAATTAATTAATTCATTCGGAATAATATTATTTTGACTACATTCTATATTCTAACCAGAAACATGAACAGATAGTATGGTTCGTGAAATATATTGTGGCCCTGAAAAGGGCCTTTTGGCGGTTTGTTTGAGCGCACGTGTCGCACCTCAATAACAACATGTTGCAATTTGCAGCTGACGCGACAAGAGACACACGAACAAACACACAAATGAATCCAAACGACCAAACTCCATTCACTTGGAGCTGGTGTATTTGGTGACGGCTTTGGTGCCTTCGCTGACGGCGTGCTTGGCGAGCTCACCGGGCAACAGGAGCCTCACGGATGTCTGCACCTCCCTCGATGTTATTGTGGAACGCTTGTTGTAATGAGCCAGACGCGAAGCTTCGGCTGCGATGCGTTCGAATATGTCATTCACGAACGAGTTCATGATGGACATCGCCTTGCTCGATATACCGGTGTCGGGATGGACCTGCTTCAGCACTTTGTAAATGTAAATGGCGTAGCTCTCCTTCCTCTTGTGCTTCTTTTTCTTCTTGTCTGTCTTGGAGATATTCTTCTGAGCCTTTCCAGACTTCTTGGCGGCCTTTCCGCTAGTCTTGGGCGGCATGTTTGATGATCGTTGAAAAATGAATTATAATTAAACAAACAGTATGCGAAACGACCGACCGCACGAGAGATGCGAACGGCGTGTGATACAAATACTGACGATCAAATTGTTACAACATATACTTTTATCCACCCAACGCGCGCCCAACAAATGACTGGTAAGCGATGAACACGAACACCCATCGGCCAATCAGAGAGCAGTACGGCGCGACAATCGCGCGCGCGGCGCAAACATACAACGCCGACTGAGAGAACGGATGGACATAATATTTTTGGATGCGTGTTGCTTTATTTATTTATTTATTTATTTATTTATTTATTTATTTATTTTTTTTTTTTTTTTTTTTTTTTTTTTTTTACGTACACATACATAATAATATATTATGTTAACATACCGATAGTATATCGCGTGAAACAACACACACGCACACACAATATAATATTATTATGTTTAATGTTTATTTTATTTTAATATCATATTATTGTAAAATGTCCTTTCGTCGTATTATTGAACAATGTAACTATTTTATTTTTGTACATTAGTTGCCTACTTACAACTAACTGCAATATTATTTCGGTTAAAAATAATTTAATTTATGTGAAATGTGCAAATTCGTTAATAATGCCTTAGTAATACGTACATAATTAAATAAAAATATAATATTTTTGTGAATAGTTGTATCTCAATTACTTAAAGTTTCGTGTACCTAATTATGTATTTATTTATTATTTAATTTTATTTAATCAGCACGAGAATTTGTATAGTCACACATCAGTCAGGATTGTGCGACATGATTAGGTAAAATTGAAAATCTGACATTATACAAATACGAACCTACATATTTTATTATATTATGCATTATAAATCAACATAATGTGAATGTGTTTAAACTGTTCAGGTGGTTATGAGATGAGTATAATAATATTAAGGTACTTATATGATGTGTGTAAGATAAATAATATTACTATAACTAATACTTAATATTTTGACGTCACAGTTCTCATGAAACATTCATAATAATAAATAAAGCATATGCAATACACATATTAGTGCATATTACACATACTCGTTTATCGTAATGATTTATTTTGCGGCCCTGAAAAGGGCCTTTTGTTATTGTACAGCTTACTACCGTACGGCAGCCATCAAACGCGCCCGACGACGACGACGACGACGACGGCTGTGCTCGTCTTTTGGTAGCAGTAGTTGTTTTGGCGTTTTAAGCCTTCTTCTCGGTCTTCTTGGGCAACAGCACCGCTTGAATGTTGGGCAACACGCCGCCCTGTGCGATGGTGACGCCGGACAACAATTTGTTCAACTCTTCGTCGTTCCTTATCGCCAATTGCAGATGTCTCGGGATGATCCTGGTCTTCTTGTTGTCCCTCGCGGCGTTGCCGGCCAACTCGAGAACTTCAGCGGCCAGATATTCCATCACCGCGGCCAAGTAAACAGGTGCACCGGCACCGACGCGTTCGGCGTAATTGCCGTTACGCAACAATCTGTGTATACGTCCCACCGGGAACTGAAGACCGGCGCGATTGGAACGGGACTTGACCTTGCCCTTTACTTTTCCGCCTTTGCCGCGACCGGACATGTTGATTTAATTAATAAAACACGAACACACGCGAAACAATGTTTATTCACAAGACGCGCTATGTAACGCGACTCGTGAACAACGAGAGTGTAATGTGAATGAGACAGTTACGAAAATGCATATCCCTATACATTTATAGGATAACTCGGCACGCACGCTAGTGGAGGGGGAGCGGTAGAGCGGTTCTGAACTGACCAATCAGGAACGTGCAGTGGCGAAGCGAGGTGAGGTGACGCGACGCCGAGCTGGTTTATAAAAAAAAAAAAAATATATATATAAAATTACTTACTCGTAATTTATAAATTATAATTATATATTTTTGATGATAATTATTGAGATATAATATTTAATTATAAGTAATAAATACGTATATAATATTAATAATTTTGTCGTCGGGCAGTCGGGCAATCAGGAGTAAGTATGCCCCAAGCAATAGGTATAATAAATAATTATTAATAAGTAATGCATAATTAAATTTATCGTATTATTCGTAATATTATATTGTGATTGAGAATATATAGATAGATCTAATTAATTATTGTATTACTTATGTATGTAATGATTATTGAAATCATAAAAAAAAAAAAAAAAAAAAAGTTAACTAAGGAATTAATTTAGGAACGTTACTTTTAATTATTGTTCATGTTTCTTATTCGAGTATTTATTATTGTTAGGTACCTATCGTATTTGTACCTACCTACCTACCTACTTACCTAGTACCTACATGCATGCATATTGCATACAATATGTAATAATCTAACATAAGCCTATCAGAGAACTATAGGTATTGTGTATTGTGCGAAGTTGTTGTAATAATAATATATTATTATGTGGTACAGTTAGTATGTATACTCGGTTAGCATTGACGTCTAGTAAACGATAGAAACAGGCAGAATATTAGGCAGATGATAATATTATTGCTTTCCATCACAATAATAAACCACACCCGCTTAATATGTTATTATGTGAATTATTTGTTAGCCCTGAAAAGGGCTGTTGTATAAAAATGATTGCATCGCACAGGCGCTCGCGCGCTCCCGTTCGCGATCCCTCTACACAATTAATGTGGCGTGAGATGTGCGTACGGTGCGCGAATGTTGTTGTTGTTGATGATGATGATGATGTAATCATTATATTTTTGTTGTTGTTGTTGTTCGTCATGAGCATCACCATCGTGATCGTCGTCGAGGGCGACGGCGAAGGCGAAGACAACGACGACGTTTCACGCGTGTGCATAATGCGTCGCCGCGTTATTGTGCATTCACTTCTTGGCAGCGGACGCCTTCTTGGCGGCCGGCTTGGACGATTTGGCCGCGGGTGCGGCGGCCTTCTTCGGTTTGGGAGCTTTCGGCTTCTTAGTCGGGGGCTTCGCGGTCTTCTTGGCCTTCGGTGCGGCGGCGATTTTCGCTTTCGCTTGTGCTGCGGATTTCTTCGCTGCGGCGGGCTTCTTTTTGGCGGCTGCGGCTTTCTTGTCTCTCGTCGCCGCCGACGGTTTAGATTTTGCTGGCGACGAGGCGGACGTCGAAGACGAAGCGGACGCACCTCCGGCGGTCGCGCCCGCGGATTTCTTCGATCTACCGCCGGCCGACGCCGCAGACACCTTTTTAGATTTACCACCGGCGGAGCCGGCCGCACCGCTGGCGGCGGCACCCTTGGCGCCCGCCTTCCTGCCGGCACCCACGGCACCGGACGGTTTCTTGGACGCTGAAGATTTCGACTCAAGTTTGAACGAACCGCTCGCACCCTTACCTTTGGTTTGTATCAAGGTGCCAGATTCAACAGCGCTCTTCAGATATCTCCTAATGAAAGGTGCCAATTTCTCGGCGTCCACTTTGTACTGCGCGGCGATGTACTTCTTGATCGCTTGCAAAGACGATCCGCTCCTTTCTTTCAGCTCTTTGATGGCGTTGTTCACCATTTCTGATGTCTTCGGGTGAGTAGGTTTGGCTTTGGGCTTCTTCGCGGCTGCACCGCCGCCGGCCGCGGACGCCTTCGCCGGTTTCTTCGCGGGCGTCGCCGGAGCGGGGGTTTCGGTAGCAACAGCTGTGTCGGCCATATTTTTTTTATTTTTTTTTTTTTTATTAGTTGTTGATTATTCACAAACGTCAAACACACAGCAGCAGACAAACGCGCGAGCGTACGTAAAGTTACGACTTGACGGAATCGGAAAACAAATTCACACACGACGTCAGATGTCGCCACTTGGTGGCACGAAAATTTCATTATCTGACTCGCGGCTATACCGTAAGGAGAGCATTGGCGGCGCGAGACATTTTCACGTACGAACACTTGGAACTTTTCACTAACATCAATCTGATTAAATTCAATTTTAACGATATTTTCATAAATTAATACAACAGTTGTCAATGTTATCTTGTACCAAATGAAACTGTCAATCTATATCGAGCGTTTATTTCGCCAGATCTTTGCCGGTTCCCGCTTGAACGTTGATTATTTTCGCCACTCTGTAACCTGTTGACGACAGGTCAAGTTTAAAAGTTATTTTTCTCCATAAAATCAAACTATCCGATGGAAATTGTTATTAAAATAAATGGCGACATGTATAAACTCACATTGTACAAACAAATATAACACGTGAACAACATTTCCGACCTATATAAAGACGCACATTTGGAAGGGTGGTAAAACACTAGATTCTGCTTCACGACGGGAATCAAACTTACTAAATGGAAGTCTTCATTTAGGATTGTTTATGTCGCCCGATGAAATTTTGCATTTTGATATATTTTATAATATAATCAAAATATTATAATGAACAGTCACAATAATTATCACACAATATGTGCATACATATTACAAAGCGCAAAGTGAGCGTATACAAAACAAATCGACTCGCGACTGTAACACGCGATGATGTAGTCCAATAATTATTATATTATTCATTCAGATTAATATTGTAACCAACAAGGATAAATAAAGAAAAACAAAAAAAAAAAAATGCAAGTATATAAACTATTTAATTAATAAGTGAGTACGTACAACACAACAATAATTGAATAATGTGCATTCAAATGTTGTGGGATGAAGAAATTAAACAAAAACAATTAATGTAATGTAAGTAACGTACAGTAAGTAGGTATAGGTTACTGTACCTATCCATTTATGTCACACAAGATTGTTATTTAATTAACATTAAATAACTGCTTGTGTATAAAAGTAGGTACCTACATAATATGTGTGTAACTACTTAAAATACTTAATAATATAATACTACACAGTTCTGGTCTATTCGTATTTCGTACCCAAGTGTGTGCTTTAAAATAATAATAAATGTGATTTTGTACATGCAAAAAATGTTTTGCCACATGTAATAAATGTAGGTATAATGACGTTACTCGTTAGATAGTTACCTACAATGTTCAAATATAACTCCCCGAACGCTTAAATTGATAGTTATTATTATACCAATTATTAGTAATTGATGCACAGGCACATTACACATCATAGTGCATAATATTATTATTATTATTAATTGCTATTGTATATTATCATTCGGTAAATAACTTTCAAAATCACCTACGCTACGGTGAGTGTTATATTATATATCATCATGACATCTAGTAGACCAGAAACACATAATGCCTTATCAATGCGCAAATTGAATTATATGCGGCCCTGAAAAGGGCCTTTTTTGTTTGTATTTGTGTGTCAGTCGAGATGCGATTGCTCCCTCAAACACCACGGAGACACAGTCATCACGCATCACAACAGTAATATTATGATGGATGAATGGATGGACGACATGGTGACGGTGAAGTGAAGTGAAGTGAAGTGTGTGCACGGACAGTGAGTCCGTTGACGTTGAGAAAGACAATTTTCACAACTTGACGCACGACGCACGCAGCACGCTGCACGCTGCTACGCTACGCTACCGGTTGACGGTGGTGGCAAATTTAACCGCCGAAACCGTACAAAGTACGTCCTTGTCGTTTAAGAGCGTACACTACGTCCATGGCGGTGACGGTCTTCCTCTTCGCGTGCTCTGTGTAAGTGACGGCGTCGCGGATGACATTCTCGAGGAACACTTTGAGCACACCTCGAGTTTCTTCGTAGATCAAACCGGAGATACGCTTGACGCCACCTCTGCGCGCCAAACGACGGATGGCCGGCTTGGTGATACCCTGGATGTTATCACGGAGAACTTTCCTGTGACGCTTCGCTCCACCTTTTCCAAGACCTTTGCCTCCCTTGCCGCGTCCGGTCATCTTGATATGCGATGTAGTAACTTGTCGAACAGAAGCGAAGTGAAGTGAAGTGAAGTGAAGTCAAACACGAACGACGCGCGTCGACTGTCGAGTGAATAATGCCCCGCCGTCGCGTTCGTTCGGCGGTATTTATATAAAAGCGTTAGGCGACAGGGGGGGTGCGGTCGAGAGGCGGCGGAGGGGACGGGCGGTGCGTGAACGCGGAGTCGCCGGAGAGTCAAGGAATTTTCACCGCCTCCCCCGCGCCCCTCGTGCACAGAAGCACAGAGGAGAAAAATCGAAAACAAAAAATAAAAAAAATAAAAAAAAAAATAATAATAATAATAATAATGACACAATAAAAAAAAAAAAAAAAAAAAAACGTTATAGGTATATAGGTGTATTATATTACAATAATAACAAAAAGACAATTAATGTACGGGTATAATTGCAATTGGAGCAATTCAATTTACATTAATTTCCGATTTGTGATAATTTTTATACACATAAGTTTAGATTAGTTACCTCCTCGTGGTATTATTCATAAATAAATGTGGTATACATAATATTTAATAAAAGTAACAAAAACGATCATCTCAATAATCTAAATTATTTATCTAAACTCAAGTACTTACTAATTACATATTTTTTCGTTCATTATTATTTTTTGTTTATGTACCTATCGTCGTCTAATGTGAAACTGGTCCGATTCTGACTTATCTAATCCAACAACAGCCATTTTTTAGAGCGTCTTTGCCGATGGTGGTCGAAGGCCGAGGAGGCTCTTTGGTGTTTACTATATTACGCCACTATCGCATAATCGTCTCACGAAAACGTTTCTCATTGACGTACACGGTTTAAAAGAAACAATAGATACAACCAGGACAACCTGGTTAATCATAGGAAACATGTGCGGCCCTGAAAAGGGCCTTTTAAATATCAACACCGCATAGCGGTTGGCTCTCGCTGGCGCGATCGCAACATCGCGTTGTGTTATTCGCTTGTGCTGCGTTTACGCCCTCTCTCCTCTGATTCTGCGCGCCAACTGTATGTCTTTGGGCATGATGGTGACACGTTTGGCGTGGATGGCGCAGAGATTGGTGTCCTCGAAGAGACCGACCAGATACGCCTCGCTCGCCTCCTGCAACGCCATCACAGCGGAACTCTGGAAGCGCAGATCGGTCTTGAAATCTTGCGCAATCTCACGCACCAAACGCTGGAATGGCAACTTGCGAATCAGCAACTCTGTACTCTTCTGATAGCGACGGATCTCGCGGAGGGCGACAGTGCCGGGCCTGTATCGGTGAGGTTTCTTCACGCCGCCGGTCGCCGGGGCGCTCTTCCTCGCCGCCTTGGTGGCGAGTTGTTTACGCGGCGCTTTGCCACCGGTCGATTTACGAGCGGTCTGTTTTGTACGTGCCATGGTTGCTGCCGATATGTACTATGTAGTTTTAATAACTTGCGAGAATAAAAAACAAAACGAGAGTTACGCGGTCGGCGCGGCGGTCCGTCCGTGCGTCACTCGCTAGACTTGAAACACGAATAAAACGGCGCACGCCACTGCGGCTGAATTTATACGCGCGAGCGTCGACTCGTCGCGTTTTAAATACGTATACCCGTCTCTTTCGTGCCTAATATTTTTTTATTATTATTATTATTTTTTAAATATACGTATTAATTAAATTATCATAGTTTATGCATTGTTCATGCTCTACAATAATAACAAGTACGTTTAACATTGTGCCTAGGTGTAGGTATATTTTATACTCATAATAATTATACATAATATAAGTAATAATATTGTGTTGGCACTTGTAATTATTTAGTTGTGTACTATTATCGATTAATAAATTACATAATATACGATTGTACGCGCAGTTTCATTAATGATAATAAAATTAATAAAACTAAACGCAGTTTTGTATAAAATATGCACCTATTTATTTAACTCGACGCGCGACTCGCGAGTAACGTTGTGAGATTTAGCGAGTAGTACGATAAACAATATTATGACTTACCTACTTGAAATAGGTAAGTAATAATTATAATCTGTTAAATCTCACCTTTGTCATGTCACCGTGCATTTGTTGCCCAATTGGAATTTGGGAGTTATCATTAATGAATATAAATTACCATAAAATCACCTATAAATATTATGTGTCAGTGTAAATAAATATTATGTTAATATTATTAAATATTTTGTATTGATCAATTAATTAATTCATTCGGAATAATATTATTTTGACTACATTCTATATTCTAACCAGAAACATGAACAGATAGTATGGTTCGTGAAATATATTGTGGCCCTGAAAAGGGCCTTTTGGCGGTTTGTTTGAGCGCACGTGTCGCACCTCAATAACAACATGTTGCAATTTGCAGCTGACGCGACAAGAGACACACGAACAAACACACAAATGAATCCAAACGACCAAACTCCATTCACTTGGAGCTGGTGTATTTGGTGACGGCTTTGGTGCCTTCGCTGACGGCGTGCTTGGCGAGCTCACCGGGCAACAGGAGCCTCACGGATGTCTGCACCTCCCTCGATGTTATTGTGGAACGCTTGTTGTAATGAGCCAGACGCGAAGCTTCGGCTGCGATGCGTTCGAATATGTCATTCACGAACGAGTTCATGATGGACATCGCCTTGCTCGATATACCGGTGTCGGGATGGACCTGCTTCAGCACTTTGTAAATGTAAATGGCGTAGCTCTCCTTCCTCTTGTGCTTCTTTTTCTTCTTGTCTGTCTTGGAGATATTCTTCTGAGCCTTTCCAGACTTCTTGGCGGCCTTTCCGCTAGTCTTGGGCGGCATGTTTGATGATCGTTGAAAAATGAATTATAATTAAACAAACAGTATGCGAAACGACCGACCGCACGAGAGATGCGAACGGCGTGTGATACAAATACTGACGATCAAATTGTTACAACATATACTTTTATCCACCCAACGCGCGCCCAACAAATGACTGGTAAGCGATGAACACGAACACCCATCGGCCAATCAGAGAGCAGTACGGCGCGACAATCGCGCGCGCGGCGCAAACATACAACGCCGACTGAGAGAACGGATGGACATAATATTTTTGGATGCGTGTTGCTTTATTTATTTATTTATTTATTTATTTATTTATTTATTTATTTTTTTTTTTTTTTTTTTTTTTTTTTTTTTACGTACACATACATAATAATATATTATGTTAACATACCGATAGTATATCGCGTGAAACAACACACACGCACACACAATATAATATTATTATGTTTAATGTTTATTTTATTTTAATATCATATTATTGTAAAATGTCCTTTCGTCGTATTATTGAACAATGTAACTATTTTATTTTTGTACATTAGTTGCCTACTTACAACTAACTGCAATATTATTTCGGTTAAAAATAATTTAATTTATGTGAAATGTGCAAATTCGTTAATAATGCCTTAGTAATACGTACATAATTAAATAAAAATATAATATTTTTGTGAATAGTTGTATCTCAATTACTTAAAGTTTCGTGTACCTAATTATGTATTTATTTATTATTTAATTTTATTTAATCAGCACGAGAATTTGTATAGTCACACATCAGTCAGGATTGTGCGACATGATTAGGTAAAATTGAAAATCTGACATTATACAAATACGAACCTACATATTTTATTATATTATGCATTATAAATCAACATAATGTGAATGTGTTTAAACTGTTCAGGTGGTTATGAGATGAGTATAATAATATTAAGGTACTTATATGATGTGTGTAAGATAAATAATATTACTATAACTAATACTTAATATTTTGACGTCACAGTTCTCATGAAACATTCATAATAATAAATAAAGCATATGCAATACACATATTAGTGCATATTACACATACTCGTTTATCGTAATGATTTATTTTGCGGCCCTGAAAAGGGCCTTTTGTTATTGTACAGCTTACTACCGTACGGCAGCCATCAAACGCGCCCGACGACGACGACGACGACGACGGCTGTGCTCGTCTTTTGGTAGCAGTAGTTGTTTTGGCGTTTTAAGCCTTCTTCTCGGTCTTCTTGGGCAACAGCACCGCTTGAATGTTGGGCAACACGCCGCCCTGTGCGATGGTGACGCCGGACAACAATTTGTTCAACTCTTCGTCGTTCCTTATCGCCAATTGCAGATGTCTCGGGATGATCCTGGTCTTCTTGTTGTCCCTCGCGGCGTTGCCGGCCAACTCGAGAACTTCAGCGGCCAGATATTCCATCACCGCGGCCAAGTAAACAGGTGCACCGGCACCGACGCGTTCGGCGTAATTGCCGTTACGCAACAATCTGTGTATACGTCCCACCGGGAACTGAAGACCGGCGCGATTGGAACGGGACTTGACCTTGCCCTTTACTTTTCCGCCTTTGCCGCGACCGGACATGTTGATTTAATTAATAAAACACGAACACACGCGAAACAATGTTTATTCACAAGACGCGCTATGTAACGCGACTCGTGAACAACGAGAGTGTAATGTGAATGAGACAGTTACGAAAATGCATATCCCTATACATTTATAGGATAACTCGGCACGCACGCTAGTGGAGGGGGAGCGGTAGAGCGGTTCTGAACTGACCAATCAGGAACGTGCAGTGGCGAAGCGAGGTGAGGTGACGCGACGCCGAGCTGGTTTATAAAAAAAAAAAAAATATATATATAAAATTACTTACTCGTAATTTATAAATTATAATTATATATTTTTGATGATAATTATTGAGATATAATATTTAATTATAAGTAATAAATACGTATATAATATTAATAATTTTGTCGTCGGGCAGTCGGGCAATCAGGAGTAAGTATGCCCCAAGCAATAGGTATAATAAATAATTATTAATAAGTAATGCATAATTAAATTTATCGTATTATTCGTAATATTATATTGTGATTGAGAATATATAGATAGATCTAATTAATTATTGTATTACTTATGTATGTAATGATTATTGAAATCATAAAAAAAAAAAAAAAAAAAAAGTTAACTAAGGAATTAATTTAGGAACGTTACTTTTAATTATTGTTCATGTTTCTTATTCGAGTATTTATTATTGTTAGGTACCTATCGTATTTGTACCTACCTACCTACCTACTTACCTAGTACCTACATGCATGCATATTGCATACAATATGTAATAATCTAACATAAGCCTATCAGAGAACTATAGGTATTGTGTATTGTGCGAAGTTGTTGTAATAATAATATATTATTATGTGGTACAGTTAGTATGTATACTCGGTTAGCATTGACGTCTAGTAAACGATAGAAACAGGCAGAATATTAGGCAGATGATAATATTATTGCTTTCCATCACAATAATAAACCACACCCGCTTAATATGTTATTATGTGAATTATTTGTTAGCCCTGAAAAGGGCTGTTGTATAAAAATGATTGCATCGCACAGGCGCTCGCGCGCTCCCGTTCGCGATCCCTCTACACAATTAATGTGGCGTGAGATGTGCGTACGGTGCGCGAATGTTGTTGTTGTTGATGATGATGATGATGTAATCATTATATTTTTGTTGTTGTTGTTGTTCGTCATGAGCATCACCATCGTGATCGTCGTCGAGGGCGACGGCGAAGGCGAAGACAACGACGACGTTTCACGCGTGTGCATAATGCGTCGCCGCGTTATTGTGCATTCACTTCTTGGCAGCGGACGCCTTCTTGGCGGCCGGCTTGGACGATTTGGCCGCGGGTGCGGCGGCCTTCTTCGGTTTGGGAGCTTTCGGCTTCTTAGTCGGGGGCTTCGCGGTCTTCTTGGCCTTCGGTGCGGCGGCGATTTTCGCTTTCGCTTGTGCTGCGGATTTCTTCGCTGCGGCGGGCTTCTTTTTGGCGGCTGCGGCTTTCTTGTCTCTCGTCGCCGCCGACGGTTTAGATTTTGCTGGCGACGAGGCGGACGTCGAAGACGAAGCGGACGCACCTCCGGCGGTCGCGCCCGCGGATTTCTTCGATCTACCGCCGGCCGACGCCGCAGACACCTTTTTAGATTTACCACCGGCGGAGCCGGCCGCACCGCTGGCGGCGGCACCCTTGGCGCCCGCCTTCCTGCCGGCACCCACGGCACCGGACGGTTTCTTGGACGCTGAAGATTTCGACTCAAGTTTGAACGAACCGCTCGCACCCTTACCTTTGGTTTGTATCAAGGTGCCAGATTCAACAGCGCTCTTCAGATATCTCCTAATGAAAGGTGCCAATTTCTCGGCGTCCACTTTGTACTGCGCGGCGATGTACTTCTTGATCGCTTGCAAAGACGATCCGCTCCTTTCTTTCAGCTCTTTGATGGCGTTGTTCACCATTTCTGATGTCTTCGGGTGAGTAGGTTTGGCTTTGGGCTTCTTCGCGGCTGCACCGCCGCCGGCCGCGGACGCCTTCGCCGGTTTCTTCGCGGGCGTCGCCGGAGCGGGGGTTTCGGTAGCAACAGCTGTGTCGGCCATATTTTTTTTATTTTTTTTTTTTTTATTAGTTGTTGATTATTCACAAACGTCAAACACACAGCAGCAGACAAACGCGCGAGCGTACGTAAAGTTACGACTTGACGGAATCGGAAAACAAATTCACACACGACGTCAGATGTCGCCACTTGGTGGCACGAAAATTTCATTATCTGACTCGCGGCTATACCGTAAGGAGAGCATTGGCGGCGCGAGACATTTTCACGTACGAACACTTGGAACTTTTCACTAACATCAATCTGATTAAATTCAATTTTAACGATATTTTCATAAATTAATACAACAGTTGTCAATGTTATCTTGTACCAAATGAAACTGTCAATCTATATCGAGCGTTTATTTCGCCAGATCTTTGCCGGTTCCCGCTTGAACGTTGATTATTTTCGCCACTCTGTAACCTGTTGACGACAGGTCAAGTTTAAAAGTTATTTTTCTCCATAAAATCAAACTATCCGATGGAAATTGTTATTAAAATAAATGGCGACATGTATAAACTCACATTGTACAAACAAATATAACACGTGAACAACATTTCCGACCTATATAAAGACGCACATTTGGAAGGGTGGTAAAACACTAGATTCTGCTTCACGACGGGAATCAAACTTACTAAATGGAAGTCTTCATTTAGGATTGTTTATGTCGCCCGATGAAATTTTGCATTTTGATATATTTTATAATATAATCAAAATATTATAATGAACAGTCACAATAATTATCACACAATATGTGCATACATATTACAAAGCGCAAAGTGAGCGTATACAAAACAAATCGACTCGCGACTGTAACACGCGATGATGTAGTCCAATAATTATTATATTATTCATTCAGATTAATATTGTAACCAACAAGGATAAATAAAGAAAAACAAAAAAAAAAAAATGCAAGTATATAAACTATTTAATTAATAAGTGAGTACGTACAACACAACAATAATTGAATAATGTGCATTCAAATGTTGTGGGATGAAGAAATTAAACAAAAACAATTAATGTAATGTAAGTAACGTACAGTAAGTAGGTATAGGTTACTGTACCTATCCATTTATGTCACACAAGATTGTTATTTAATTAACATTAAATAACTGCTTGTGTATAAAAGTAGGTACCTACATAATATGTGTGTAACTACTTAAAATACTTAATAATATAATACTACACAGTTCTGGTCTATTCGTATTTCGTACCCAAGTGTGTGCTTTAAAATAATAATAAATGTGATTTTGTACATGCAAAAAATGTTTTGCCACATGTAATAAATGTAGGTATAATGACGTTACTCGTTAGATAGTTACCTACAATGTTCAAATATAACTCCCCGAACGCTTAAATTGATAGTTATTATTATACCAATTATTAGTAATTGATGCACAGGCACATTACACATCATAGTGCATAATATTATTATTATTATTAATTGCTATTGTATATTATCATTCGGTAAATAACTTTCAAAATCACCTACGCTACGGTGAGTGTTATATTATATATCATCATGACATCTAGTAGACCAGAAACACATAATGCCTTATCAATGCGCAAATTGAATTATATGCGGCCCTGAAAAGGGCCTTTTTTGTTTGTATTTGTGTGTCAGTCGAGATGCGATTGCTCCCTCAAACACCACGGAGACACAGTCATCACGCATCACAACAGTAATATTATGATGGATGAATGGATGGACGACATGGTGACGGTGAAGTGAAGTGAAGTGAAGTGTGTGCACGGACAGTGAGTCCGTTGACGTTGAGAAAGACAATTTTCACAACTTGACGCACGACGCACGCAGCACGCTGCACGCTGCTACGCTACGCTACCGGTTGACGGTGGTGGCAAATTTAACCGCCGAAACCGTACAAAGTACGTCCTTGTCGTTTAAGAGCGTACACTACGTCCATGGCGGTGACGGTCTTCCTCTTCGCGTGCTCTGTGTAAGTGACGGCGTCGCGGATGACATTCTCGAGGAACACTTTGAGCACACCTCGAGTTTCTTCGTAGATCAAACCGGAGATACGCTTGACGCCACCTCTGCGCGCCAAACGACGGATGGCCGGCTTGGTGATACCCTGGATGTTATCACGGAGAACTTTCCTGTGACGCTTCGCTCCACCTTTTCCAAGACCTTTGCCTCCCTTGCCGCGTCCGGTCATCTTGATATGCGATGTAGTAACTTGTCGAACAGAAGCGAAGTGAAGTGAAGTGAAGTGAAGTCAAACACGAACGACGCGCGTCGACTGTCGAGTGAATAATGCCCCGCCGTCGCGTTCGTTCGGCGGTATTTATATAAAAGCGTTAGGCGACAGGGGGGGTGCGGTCGAGAGGCGGCGGAGGGGACGGGCGGTGCGTGAACGCGGAGTCGCCGGAGAGTCAAGGAATTTTCACCGCCTCCCCCGCGCCCCTCGTGCACAGAAGCACAGAGGAGAAAAATCGAAAACAAAAAATAAAAAAAATAAAAAAAAAAATAATAATAATAATAATAATGACACAATAAAAAAAAAAAAAAAAAAAAAACGTTATAGGTATATAGGTGTATTATATTACAATAATAACAAAAAGACAATTAATGTACGGGTATAATTGCAATTGGAGCAATTCAATTTACATTAATTTCCGATTTGTGATAATTTTTATACACATAAGTTTAGATTAGTTACCTCCTCGTGGTATTATTCATAAATAAATGTGGTATACATAATATTTAATAAAAGTAACAAAAACGATCATCTCAATAATCTAAATTATTTATCTAAACTCAAGTACTTACTAATTACATATTTTTTCGTTCATTATTATTTTTTGTTTATGTACCTATCGTCGTCTAATGTGAAACTGGTCCGATTCTGACTTATCTAATCCAACAACAGCCATTTTTTAGAGCGTCTTTGCCGATGGTGGTCGAAGGCCGAGGAGGCTCTTTGGTGTTTACTATATTACGCCACTATCGCATAATCGTCTCACGAAAACGTTTCTCATTGACGTACACGGTTTAAAAGAAACAATAGATACAACCAGGACAACCTGGTTAATCATAGGAAACATGTGCGGCCCTGAAAAGGGCCTTTTAAATATCAACACCGCATAGCGGTTGGCTCTCGCTGGCGCGATCGCAACATCGCGTTGTGTTATTCGCTTGTGCTGCGTTTACGCCCTCTCTCCTCTGATTCTGCGCGCCAACTGTATGTCTTTGGGCATGATGGTGACACGTTTGGCGTGGATGGCGCAGAGATTGGTGTCCTCGAAGAGACCGACCAGATACGCCTCGCTCGCCTCCTGCAACGCCATCACAGCGGAACTCTGGAAGCGCAGATCGGTCTTGAAATCTTGCGCAATCTCACGCACCAAACGCTGGAATGGCAACTTGCGAATCAGCAACTCTGTACTCTTCTGATAGCGACGGATCTCGCGGAGGGCGACAGTGCCGGGCCTGTATCGGTGAGGTTTCTTCACGCCGCCGGTCGCCGGGGCGCTCTTCCTCGCCGCCTTGGTGGCGAGTTGTTTACGCGGCGCTTTGCCACCGGTCGATTTACGAGCGGTCTGTTTTGTACGTGCCATGGTTGCTGCCGATATGTACTATGTAGTTTTAATAACTTGCGAGAATAAAAAACAAAACGAGAGTTACGCGGTCGGCGCGGCGGTCCGTCCGTGCGTCACTCGCTAGACTTGAAACACGAATAAAACGGCGCACGCCACTGCGGCTGAATTTATACGCGCGAGCGTCGACTCGTCGCGTTTTAAATACGTATACCCGTCTCTTTCGTGCCTAATATTTTTTTATTATTATTATTATTTTTTAAATATACGTATTAATTAAATTATCATAGTTTATGCATTGTTCATGCTCTACAATAATAACAAGTACGTTTAACATTGTGCCTAGGTGTAGGTATATTTTATACTCATAATAATTATACATAATATAAGTAATAATATTGTGTTGGCACTTGTAATTATTTAGTTGTGTACTATTATCGATTAATAAATTACATAATATACGATTGTACGCGCAGTTTCATTAATGATAATAAAATTAATAAAACTAAACGCAGTTTTGTATAAAATATGCACCTATTTATTTAACTCGACGCGCGACTCGCGAGTAACGTTGTGAGATTTAGCGAGTAGTACGATAAACAATATTATGACTTACCTACTTGAAATAGGTAAGTAATAATTATAATCTGTTAAATCTCACCTTTGTCATGTCACCGTGCATTTGTTGCCCAATTGGAATTTGGGAGTTATCATTAATGAATATAAATTACCATAAAATCACCTATAAATATTATGTGTCAGTGTAAATAAATATTATGTTAATATTATTAAATATTTTGTATTGATCAATTAATTAATTCATTCGGAATAATATTATTTTGACTACATTCTATATTCTAACCAGAAACATGAACAGATAGTATGGTTCGTGAAATATATTGTGGCCCTGAAAAGGGCCTTTTGGCGGTTTGTTTGAGCGCACGTGTCGCACCTCAATAACAACATGTTGCAATTTGCAGCTGACGCGACAAGAGACACACGAACAAACACACAAATGAATCCAAACGACCAAACTCCATTCACTTGGAGCTGGTGTATTTGGTGACGGCTTTGGTGCCTTCGCTGACGGCGTGCTTGGCGAGCTCACCGGGCAACAGGAGCCTCACGGATGTCTGCACCTCCCTCGATGTTATTGTGGAACGCTTGTTGTAATGAGCCAGACGCGAAGCTTCGGCTGCGATGCGTTCGAATATGTCATTCACGAACGAGTTCATGATGGACATCGCCTTGCTCGATATACCGGTGTCGGGATGGACCTGCTTCAGCACTTTGTAAATGTAAATGGCGTAGCTCTCCTTCCTCTTGTGCTTCTTTTTCTTCTTGTCTGTCTTGGAGATATTCTTCTGAGCCTTTCCAGACTTCTTGGCGGCCTTTCCGCTAGTCTTGGGCGGCATGTTTGATGATCGTTGAAAAATGAATTATAATTAAACAAACAGTATGCGAAACGACCGACCGCACGAGAGATGCGAACGGCGTGTGATACAAATACTGACGATCAAATTGTTACAACATATACTTTTATCCACCCAACGCGCGCCCAACAAATGACTGGTAAGCGATGAACACGAACACCCATCGGCCAATCAGAGAGCAGTACGGCGCGACAATCGCGCGCGCGGCGCAAACATACAACGCCGACTGAGAGAACGGATGGACATAATATTTTTGGATGCGTGTTGCTTTATTTATTTATTTATTTATTTATTTATTTATTTATTTATTTTTTTTTTTTTTTTTTTTTTTTTTTTTTTTACGTACACATACATAATAATATATTATGTTAACATACCGATAGTATATCGCGTGAAACAACACACACGCACACACAATATAATATTATTATGTTTAATGTTTATTTTATTTTAATATCATATTATTGTAAAATGTCCTTTCGTCTAGACCTATGTCGATCGTGATTGATCGAATCTTTATGATTCGATCGCAACTTAAACACGAGTAATCGAATCATGGTTCTAGAAAAGATTCGATCTTATTTCATCCGATTATCAAGTGACAAACTAAACCAATTTGGACTCTATTTCAATGGACGTACCGTAACTAATTGCTTGCTCAAACAAACAATCGAGTTGTGCATTCGATCGCACAACGACGTATTAAACAAAACATCTTCTATCTCTTTCGTTTATATACAACATCGGACATAAATTCACCTCATCTCACTCTTTCTCTCGTTGTTTTGATTCTTAATCGGAAAATTCTTAATTATCATGCTTACATGAAATAAAAAAAAATAGGTAAGTTTTAAGTAAAGCAATAAGAAAATGAATAGTATTGTTATCAATATCGTTAATCTAGCCATCAACTGTTCAGTAGGTACCCGTTTTTCGGGCATACAAACAAATTGCGAGTTGCGACACACATGATTGAAATGATCGAATCATTTTAACTCGATCACCTTACGAGTGGGTCATGATCGACCCGGGTCACGACGAATGATCGATCGACTCAGGTCTACTTTCGTCGTATTATTGAACAATGTAACTATTTTATTTTTGTACATTAGTTGCCTACTTACAACTAACTGCAATATTATTTCGGTTAAAAATAATTTAATTTATGTGAAATGTGCAAATTCGTTAATAATGCCTTAGTAATACGTACATAATTAAATAAAAATATAATATTTTTGTGAATAGTTGTATCTCAATTACTTAAAGTTTCGTGTACCTAATTATGTATTTATTTATTATTTAATTTTATTTAATCAGCACGAGAATTTGTATAGTCACACATCAGTCAGGATTGTGCGACATGATTAGGTAAAATTGAAAATCTGACATTATACAAATACGAACCTACATATTTTATTATATTATGCATTATAAATCAACATAATGTGAATGTGTTTAAACTGTTCAGGTGGTTATGAGATGAGTATAATAATATTAAGGTACTTATATGATGTGTGTAAGATAAATAATATTACTATAACTAATACTTAATATTTTGACGTCACAGTTCTCATGAAACATTCATAATAATAAATAAAGCATATGCAATACACATATTAGTGCATATTACACATACTCGTTTATCGTAATGATTTATTTTGCGGCCCTGAAAAGGGCCTTTTGTTATTGTACAGCTTACTACCGTACGGCAGCCATCAAACGCGCCCGACGACGACGACGACGACGACGGCTGTGCTCGTCTTTTGGTAGCAGTAGTTGTTTTGGCGTTTTAAGCCTTCTTCTCGGTCTTCTTGGGCAACAGCACCGCTTGAATGTTGGGCAACACGCCGCCCTGTGCGATGGTGACGCCGGACAACAATTTGTTCAACTCTTCGTCGTTCCTTATCGCCAATTGCAGATGTCTCGGGATGATCCTGGTCTTCTTGTTGTCCCTCGCGGCGTTGCCGGCCAACTCGAGAACTTCAGCGGCCAGATATTCCATCACCGCGGCCAAGTAAACAGGTGCACCGGCACCGACGCGTTCGGCGTAATTGCCGTTACGCAACAATCTGTGTATACGTCCCACCGGGAACTGAAGACCGGCGCGATTGGAACGGGACTTGACCTTGCCCTTTACTTTTCCGCCTTTGCCGCGACCGGACATGTTGATTTAATTAATAAAACACGAACACACGCGAAACAATGTTTATTCACAAGACGCGCTATGTAACGCGACTCGTGAACAACGAGAGTGTAATGTGAATGAGACAGTTACGAAAATGCATATCCCTATACATTTATAGGATAACTCGGCACGCACGCTAGTGGAGGGGGAGCGGTAGAGCGGTTCTGAACTGACCAATCAGGAACGTGCAGTGGCGAAGCGAGGTGAGGTGACGCGACGCCGAGCTGGTTTATAAAAAAAAAAAAAATATATATATAAAATTACTTACTCGTAATTTATAAATTATAATTATATATTTTTGATGATAATTATTGAGATATAATATTTAATTATAAGTAATAAATACGTATATAATATTAATAATTTTGTCGTCGGGCAGTCGGGCAATCAGGAGTAAGTATGCCCCAAGCAATAGGTATAATAAATAATTATTAATAAGTAATGCATAATTAAATTTATCGTATTATTCGTAATATTATATTGTGATTGAGAATATATAGATAGATCTAATTAATTATTGTATTACTTATGTATGTAATGATTATTGAAATCATAAAAAAAAAAAAAAAAAAAAAGTTAACTAAGGAATTAATTTAGGAACGTTACTTTTAATTATTGTTCATGTTTCTTATTCGAGTATTTATTATTGTTAGGTACCTATCGTATTTGTACCTACCTACCTACCTACTTACCTAGTACCTACATGCATGCATATTGCATACAATATGTAATAATCTAACATAAGCCTATCAGAGAACTATAGGTATTGTGTATTGTGCGAAGTTGTTGTAATAATAATATATTATTATGTGGTACAGTTAGTATGTATACTCGGTTAGCATTGACGTCTAGTAAACGATAGAAACAGGCAGAATATTAGGCAGATGATAATATTATTGCTTTCCATCACAATAATAAACCACACCCGCTTAATATGTTATTATGTGAATTATTTGTTAGCCCTGAAAAGGGCTGTTGTATAAAAATGATTGCATCGCACAGGCGCTCGCGCGCTCCCGTTCGCGATCCCTCTACACAATTAATGTGGCGTGAGATGTGCGTACGGTGCGCGAATGTTGTTGTTGTTGATGATGATGATGATGTAATCATTATATTTTTGTTGTTGTTGTTGTTCGTCATGAGCATCACCATCGTGATCGTCGTCGAGGGCGACGGCGAAGGCGAAGACAACGACGACGTTTCACGCGTGTGCATAATGCGTCGCCGCGTTATTGTGCATTCACTTCTTGGCAGCGGACGCCTTCTTGGCGGCCGGCTTGGACGATTTGGCCGCGGGTGCGGCGGCCTTCTTCGGTTTGGGAGCTTTCGGCTTCTTAGTCGGGGGCTTCGCGGTCTTCTTGGCCTTCGGTGCGGCGGCGATTTTCGCTTTCGCTTGTGCTGCGGATTTCTTCGCTGCGGCGGGCTTCTTTTTGGCGGCTGCGGCTTTCTTGTCTCTCGTCGCCGCCGACGGTTTAGATTTTGCTGGCGACGAGGCGGACGTCGAAGACGAAGCGGACGCACCTCCGGCGGTCGCGCCCGCGGATTTCTTCGATCTACCGCCGGCCGACGCCGCAGACACCTTTTTAGATTTACCACCGGCGGAGCCGGCCGCACCGCTGGCGGCGGCACCCTTGGCGCCCGCCTTCCTGCCGGCACCCACGGCACCGGACGGTTTCTTGGACGCTGAAGATTTCGACTCAAGTTTGAACGAACCGCTCGCACCCTTACCTTTGGTTTGTATCAAGGTGCCAGATTCAACAGCGCTCTTCAGATATCTCCTAATGAAAGGTGCCAATTTCTCGGCGTCCACTTTGTACTGCGCGGCGATGTACTTCTTGATCGCTTGCAAAGACGATCCGCTCCTTTCTTTCAGCTCTTTGATGGCGTTGTTCACCATTTCTGATGTCTTCGGGTGAGTAGGTTTGGCTTTGGGCTTCTTCGCGGCTGCACCGCCGCCGGCCGCGGACGCCTTCGCCGGTTTCTTCGCGGGCGTCGCCGGAGCGGGGGTTTCGGTAGCAACAGCTGTGTCGGCCATATTTTTTTTATTTTTTTTTTTTTTATTAGTTGTTGATTATTCACAAACGTCAAACACACAGCAGCAGACAAACGCGCGAGCGTACGTAAAGTTACGACTTGACGGAATCGGAAAACAAATTCACACACGACGTCAGATGTCGCCACTTGGTGGCACGAAAATTTCATTATCTGACTCGCGGCTATACCGTAAGGAGAGCATTGGCGGCGCGAGACATTTTCACGTACGAACACTTGGAACTTTTCACTAACATCAATCTGATTAAATTCAATTTTAACGATATTTTCATAAATTAATACAACAGTTGTCAATGTTATCTTGTACCAAATGAAACTGTCAATCTATATCGAGCGTTTATTTCGCCAGATCTTTGCCGGTTCCCGCTTGAACGTTGATTATTTTCGCCACTCTGTAACCTGTTGACGACAGGTCAAGTTTAAAAGTTATTTTTCTCCATAAAATCAAACTATCCGATGGAAATTGTTATTAAAATAAATGGCGACATGTATAAACTCACATTGTACAAACAAATATAACACGTGAACAACATTTCCGACCTATATAAAGACGCACATTTGGAAGGGTGGTAAAACACTAGATTCTGCTTCACGACGGGAATCAAACTTACTAAATGGAAGTCTTCATTTAGGATTGTTTATGTCGCCCGATGAAATTTTGCATTTTGATATATTTTATAATATAATCAAAATATTATAATGAACAGTCACAATAATTATCACACAATATGTGCATACATATTACAAAGCGCAAAGTGAGCGTATACAAAACAAATCGACTCGCGACTGTAACACGCGATGATGTAGTCCAATAATTATTATATTATTCATTCAGATTAATATTGTAACCAACAAGGATAAATAAAGAAAAACAAAAAAAAAAAAATGCAAGTATATAAACTATTTAATTAATAAGTGAGTACGTACAACACAACAATAATTGAATAATGTGCATTCAAATGTTGTGGGATGAAGAAATTAAACAAAAACAATTAATGTAATGTAAGTAACGTACAGTAAGTAGGTATAGGTTACTGTACCTATCCATTTATGTCACACAAGATTGTTATTTAATTAACATTAAATAACTGCTTGTGTATAAAAGTAGGTACCTACATAATATGTGTGTAACTACTTAAAATACTTAATAATATAATACTACACAGTTCTGGTCTATTCGTATTTCGTACCCAAGTGTGTGCTTTAAAATAATAATAAATGTGATTTTGTACATGCAAAAAATGTTTTGCCACATGTAATAAATGTAGGTATAATGACGTTACTCGTTAGATAGTTACCTACAATGTTCAAATATAACTCCCCGAACGCTTAAATTGATAGTTATTATTATACCAATTATTAGTAATTGATGCACAGGCACATTACACATCATAGTGCATAATATTATTATTATTATTAATTGCTATTGTATATTATCATTCGGTAAATAACTTTCAAAATCACCTACGCTACGGTGAGTGTTATATTATATATCATCATGACATCTAGTAGACCAGAAACACATAATGCCTTATCAATGCGCAAATTGAATTATATGCGGCCCTGAAAAGGGCCTTTTTTGTTTGTATTTGTGTGTCAGTCGAGATGCGATTGCTCCCTCAAACACCACGGAGACACAGTCATCACGCATCACAACAGTAATATTATGATGGATGAATGGATGGACGACATGGTGACGGTGAAGTGAAGTGAAGTGAAGTGTGTGCACGGACAGTGAGTCCGTTGACGTTGAGAAAGACAATTTTCACAACTTGACGCACGACGCACGCAGCACGCTGCACGCTGCTACGCTACGCTACCGGTTGACGGTGGTGGCAAATTTAACCGCCGAAACCGTACAAAGTACGTCCTTGTCGTTTAAGAGCGTACACTACGTCCATGGCGGTGACGGTCTTCCTCTTCGCGTGCTCTGTGTAAGTGACGGCGTCGCGGATGACATTCTCGAGGAACACTTTGAGCACACCTCGAGTTTCTTCGTAGATCAAACCGGAGATACGCTTGACGCCACCTCTGCGCGCCAAACGACGGATGGCCGGCTTGGTGATACCCTGGATGTTATCACGGAGAACTTTCCTGTGACGCTTCGCTCCACCTTTTCCAAGACCTTTGCCTCCCTTGCCGCGTCCGGTCATCTTGATATGCGATGTAGTAACTTGTCGAACAGAAGCGAAGTGAAGTGAAGTGAAGTGAAGTCAAACACGAACGACGCGCGTCGACTGTCGAGTGAATAATGCCCCGCCGTCGCGTTCGTTCGGCGGTATTTATATAAAAGCGTTAGGCGACAGGGGGGGTGCGGTCGAGAGGCGGCGGAGGGGACGGGCGGTGCGTGAACGCGGAGTCGCCGGAGAGTCAAGGAATTTTCACCGCCTCCCCCGCGCCCCTCGTGCACAGAAGCACAGAGGAGAAAAATCGAAAACAAAAAATAAAAAAAATAAAAAAAAAAATAATAATAATAATAATAATGACACAATAAAAAAAAAAAAAAAAAAAAAACGTTATAGGTATATAGGTGTATTATATTACAATAATAACAAAAAGACAATTAATGTACGGGTATAATTGCAATTGGAGCAATTCAATTTACATTAATTTCCGATTTGTGATAATTTTTATACACATAAGTTTAGATTAGTTACCTCCTCGTGGTATTATTCATAAATAAATGTGGTATACATAATATTTAATAAAAGTAACAAAAACGATCATCTCAATAATCTAAATTATTTATCTAAACTCAAGTACTTACTAATTACATATTTTTTCGTTCATTATTATTTTTTGTTTATGTACCTATCGTCGTCTAATGTGAAACTGGTCCGATTCTGACTTATCTAATCCAACAACAGCCATTTTTTAGAGCGTCTTTGCCGATGGTGGTCGAAGGCCGAGGAGGCTCTTTGGTGTTTACTATATTACGCCACTATCGCATAATCGTCTCACGAAAACGTTTCTCATTGACGTACACGGTTTAAAAGAAACAATAGATACAACCAGGACAACCTGGTTAATCATAGGAAACATGTGCGGCCCTGAAAAGGGCCTTTTAAATATCAACACCGCATAGCGGTTGGCTCTCGCTGGCGCGATCGCAACATCGCGTTGTGTTATTCGCTTGTGCTGCGTTTACGCCCTCTCTCCTCTGATTCTGCGCGCCAACTGTATGTCTTTGGGCATGATGGTGACACGTTTGGCGTGGATGGCGCAGAGATTGGTGTCCTCGAAGAGACCGACCAGATACGCCTCGCTCGCCTCCTGCAACGCCATCACAGCGGAACTCTGGAAGCGCAGATCGGTCTTGAAATCTTGCGCAATCTCACGCACCAAACGCTGGAATGGCAACTTGCGAATCAGCAACTCTGTACTCTTCTGATAGCGACGGATCTCGCGGAGGGCGACAGTGCCGGGCCTGTATCGGTGAGGTTTCTTCACGCCGCCGGTCGCCGGGGCGCTCTTCCTCGCCGCCTTGGTGGCGAGTTGTTTACGCGGCGCTTTGCCACCGGTCGATTTACGAGCGGTCTGTTTTGTACGTGCCATGGTTGCTGCCGATATGTACTATGTAGTTTTAATAACTTGCGAGAATAAAAAACAAAACGAGAGTTACGCGGTCGGCGCGGCGGTCCGTCCGTGCGTCACTCGCTAGACTTGAAACACGAATAAAACGGCGCACGCCACTGCGGCTGAATTTATACGCGCGAGCGTCGACTCGTCGCGTTTTAAATACGTATACCCGTCTCTTTCGTGCCTAATATTTTTTTATTATTATTATTATTTTTTAAATATACGTATTAATTAAATTATCATAGTTTATGCATTGTTCATGCTCTACAATAATAACAAGTACGTTTAACATTGTGCCTAGGTGTAGGTATATTTTATACTCATAATAATTATACATAATATAAGTAATAATATTGTGTTGGCACTTGTAATTATTTAGTTGTGTACTATTATCGATTAATAAATTACATAATATACGATTGTACGCGCAGTTTCATTAATGATAATAAAATTAATAAAACTAAACGCAGTTTTGTATAAAATATGCACCTATTTATTTAACTCGACGCGCGACTCGCGAGTAACGTTGTGAGATTTAGCGAGTAGTACGATAAACAATATTATGACTTACCTACTTGAAATAGGTAAGTAATAATTATAATCTGTTAAATCTCACCTTTGTCATGTCACCGTGCATTTGTTGCCCAATTGGAATTTGGGAGTTATCATTAATGAATATAAATTACCATAAAATCACCTATAAATATTATGTGTCAGTGTAAATAAATATTATGTTAATATTATTAAATATTTTGTATTGATCAATTAATTAATTCATTCGGAATAATATTATTTTGACTACATTCTATATTCTAACCAGAAACATGAACAGATAGTATGGTTCGTGAAATATATTGTGGCCCTGAAAAGGGCCTTTTGGCGGTTTGTTTGAGCGCACGTGTCGCACCTCAATAACAACATGTTGCAATTTGCAGCTGACGCGACAAGAGACACACGAACAAACACACAAATGAATCCAAACGACCAAACTCCATTCACTTGGAGCTGGTGTATTTGGTGACGGCTTTGGTGCCTTCGCTGACGGCGTGCTTGGCGAGCTCACCGGGCAACAGGAGCCTCACGGATGTCTGCACCTCCCTCGATGTTATTGTGGAACGCTTGTTGTAATGAGCCAGACGCGAAGCTTCGGCTGCGATGCGTTCGAATATGTCATTCACGAACGAGTTCATGATGGACATCGCCTTGCTCGATATACCGGTGTCGGGATGGACCTGCTTCAGCACTTTGTAAATGTAAATGGCGTAGCTCTCCTTCCTCTTGTGCTTCTTTTTCTTCTTGTCTGTCTTGGAGATATTCTTCTGAGCCTTTCCAGACTTCTTGGCGGCCTTTCCGCTAGTCTTGGGCGGCATGTTTGATGATCGTTGAAAAATGAATTATAATTAAACAAACAGTATGCGAAACGACCGACCGCACGAGAGATGCGAACGGCGTGTGATACAAATACTGACGATCAAATTGTTACAACATATACTTTTATCCACCCAACGCGCGCCCAACAAATGACTGGTAAGCGATGAACACGAACACCCATCGGCCAATCAGAGAGCAGTACGGCGCGACAATCGCGCGCGCGGCGCAAACATACAACGCCGACTGAGAGAACGGATGGACATAATATTTTTGGATGCGTGTTGCTTTATTTATTTATTTATTTATTTATTTATTTATTTATTTATTTTTTTTTTTTTTTTTTTTTTTTTTTTTTTACGTACACATACATAATAATATATTATGTTAACATACCGATAGTATATCGCGTGAAACAACACACACGCACACACAATATAATATTATTATGTTTAATGTTTATTTTATTTTAATATCATATTATTGTAAAATGTCCTTTCGTCGTATTATTGAACAATGTAACTATTTTATTTTTGTACATTAGTTGCCTACTTACAACTAACTGCAATATTATTTCGGTTAAAAATAATTTAATTTATGTGAAATGTGCAAATTCGTTAATAATGCCTTAGTAATACGTACATAATTAAATAAAAATATAATATTTTTGTGAATAGTTGTATCTCAATTACTTAAAGTTTCGTGTACCTAATTATGTATTTATTTATTATTTAATTTTATTTAATCAGCACGAGAATTTGTATAGTCACACATCAGTCAGGATTGTGCGACATGATTAGGTAAAATTGAAAATCTGACATTATACAAATACGAACCTACATATTTTATTATATTATGCATTATAAATCAACATAATGTGAATGTGTTTAAACTGTTCAGGTGGTTATGAGATGAGTATAATAATATTAAGGTACTTATATGATGTGTGTAAGATAAATAATATTACTATAACTAATACTTAATATTTTGACGTCACAGTTCTCATGAAACATTCATAATAATAAATAAAGCATATGCAATACACATATTAGTGCATATTACACATACTCGTTTATCGTAATGATTTATTTTGCGGCCCTGAAAAGGGCCTTTTGTTATTGTACAGCTTACTACCGTACGGCAGCCATCAAACGCGCCCGACGACGACGACGACGACGACGGCTGTGCTCGTCTTTTGGTAGCAGTAGTTGTTTTGGCGTTTTAAGCCTTCTTCTCGGTCTTCTTGGGCAACAGCACCGCTTGAATGTTGGGCAACACGCCGCCCTGTGCGATGGTGACGCCGGACAACAATTTGTTCAACTCTTCGTCGTTCCTTATCGCCAATTGCAGATGTCTCGGGATGATCCTGGTCTTCTTGTTGTCCCTCGCGGCGTTGCCGGCCAACTCGAGAACTTCAGCGGCCAGATATTCCATCACCGCGGCCAAGTAAACAGGTGCACCGGCACCGACGCGTTCGGCGTAATTGCCGTTACGCAACAATCTGTGTATACGTCCCACCGGGAACTGAAGACCGGCGCGATTGGAACGGGACTTGACCTTGCCCTTTACTTTTCCGCCTTTGCCGCGACCGGACATGTTGATTTAATTAATAAAACACGAACACACGCGAAACAATGTTTATTCACAAGACGCGCTATGTAACGCGACTCGTGAACAACGAGAGTGTAATGTGAATGAGACAGTTACGAAAATGCATATCCCTATACATTTATAGGATAACTCGGCACGCACGCTAGTGGAGGGGGAGCGGTAGAGCGGTTCTGAACTGACCAATCAGGAACGTGCAGTGGCGAAGCGAGGTGAGGTGACGCGACGCCGAGCTGGTTTATAAAAAAAAAAAAAATATATATATAAAATTACTTACTCGTAATTTATAAATTATAATTATATATTTTTGATGATAATTATTGAGATATAATATTTAATTATAAGTAATAAATACGTATATAATATTAATAATTTTGTCGTCGGGCAGTCGGGCAATCAGGAGTAAGTATGCCCCAAGCAATAGGTATAATAAATAATTATTAATAAGTAATGCATAATTAAATTTATCGTATTATTCGTAATATTATATTGTGATTGAGAATATATAGATAGATCTAATTAATTATTGTATTACTTATGTATGTAATGATTATTGAAATCATAAAAAAAAAAAAAAAAAAAAAGTTAACTAAGGAATTAATTTAGGAACGTTACTTTTAATTATTGTTCATGTTTCTTATTCGAGTATTTATTATTGTTAGGTACCTATCGTATTTGTACCTACCTACCTACCTACTTACCTAGTACCTACATGCATGCATATTGCATACAATATGTAATAATCTAACATAAGCCTATCAGAGAACTATAGGTATTGTGTATTGTGCGAAGTTGTTGTAATAATAATATATTATTATGTGGTACAGTTAGTATGTATACTCGGTTAGCATTGACGTCTAGTAAACGATAGAAACAGGCAGAATATTAGGCAGATGATAATATTATTGCTTTCCATCACAATAATAAACCACACCCGCTTAATATGTTATTATGTGAATTATTTGTTAGCCCTGAAAAGGGCTGTTGTATAAAAATGATTGCATCGCACAGGCGCTCGCGCGCTCCCGTTCGCGATCCCTCTACACAATTAATGTGGCGTGAGATGTGCGTACGGTGCGCGAATGTTGTTGTTGTTGATGATGATGATGATGTAATCATTATATTTTTGTTGTTGTTGTTGTTCGTCATGAGCATCACCATCGTGATCGTCGTCGAGGGCGACGGCGAAGGCGAAGACAACGACGACGTTTCACGCGTGTGCATAATGCGTCGCCGCGTTATTGTGCATTCACTTCTTGGCAGCGGACGCCTTCTTGGCGGCCGGCTTGGACGATTTGGCCGCGGGTGCGGCGGCCTTCTTCGGTTTGGGAGCTTTCGGCTTCTTAGTCGGGGGCTTCGCGGTCTTCTTGGCCTTCGGTGCGGCGGCGATTTTCGCTTTCGCTTGTGCTGCGGATTTCTTCGCTGCGGCGGGCTTCTTTTTGGCGGCTGCGGCTTTCTTGTCTCTCGTCGCCGCCGACGGTTTAGATTTTGCTGGCGACGAGGCGGACGTCGAAGACGAAGCGGACGCACCTCCGGCGGTCGCGCCCGCGGATTTCTTCGATCTACCGCCGGCCGACGCCGCAGACACCTTTTTAGATTTACCACCGGCGGAGCCGGCCGCACCGCTGGCGGCGGCACCCTTGGCGCCCGCCTTCCTGCCGGCACCCACGGCACCGGACGGTTTCTTGGACGCTGAAGATTTCGACTCAAGTTTGAACGAACCGCTCGCACCCTTACCTTTGGTTTGTATCAAGGTGCCAGATTCAACAGCGCTCTTCAGATATCTCCTAATGAAAGGTGCCAATTTCTCGGCGTCCACTTTGTACTGCGCGGCGATGTACTTCTTGATCGCTTGCAAAGACGATCCGCTCCTTTCTTTCAGCTCTTTGATGGCGTTGTTCACCATTTCTGATGTCTTCGGGTGAGTAGGTTTGGCTTTGGGCTTCTTCGCGGCTGCACCGCCGCCGGCCGCGGACGCCTTCGCCGGTTTCTTCGCGGGCGTCGCCGGAGCGGGGGTTTCGGTAGCAACAGCTGTGTCGGCCATATTTTTTTTATTTTTTTTTTTTTTATTAGTTGTTGATTATTCACAAACGTCAAACACACAGCAGCAGACAAACGCGCGAGCGTACGTAAAGTTACGACTTGACGGAATCGGAAAACAAATTCACACACGACGTCAGATGTCGCCACTTGGTGGCACGAAAATTTCATTATCTGACTCGCGGCTATACCGTAAGGAGAGCATTGGCGGCGCGAGACATTTTCACGTACGAACACTTGGAACTTTTCACTAACATCAATCTGATTAAATTCAATTTTAACGATATTTTCATAAATTAATACAACAGTTGTCAATGTTATCTTGTACCAAATGAAACTGTCAATCTATATCGAGCGTTTATTTCGCCAGATCTTTGCCGGTTCCCGCTTGAACGTTGATTATTTTCGCCACTCTGTAACCTGTTGACGACAGGTCAAGTTTAAAAGTTATTTTTCTCCATAAAATCAAACTATCCGATGGAAATTGTTATTAAAATAAATGGCGACATGTATAAACTCACATTGTACAAACAAATATAACACGTGAACAACATTTCCGACCTATATAAAGACGCACATTTGGAAGGGTGGTAAAACACTAGATTCTGCTTCACGACGGGAATCAAACTTACTAAATGGAAGTCTTCATTTAGGATTGTTTATGTCGCCCGATGAAATTTTGCATTTTGATATATTTTATAATATAATCAAAATATTATAATGAACAGTCACAATAATTATCACACAATATGTGCATACATATTACAAAGCGCAAAGTGAGCGTATACAAAACAAATCGACTCGCGACTGTAACACGCGATGATGTAGTCCAATAATTATTATATTATTCATTCAGATTAATATTGTAACCAACAAGGATAAATAAAGAAAAACAAAAAAAAAAAAATGCAAGTATATAAACTATTTAATTAATAAGTGAGTACGTACAACACAACAATAATTGAATAATGTGCATTCAAATGTTGTGGGATGAAGAAATTAAACAAAAACAATTAATGTAATGTAAGTAACGTACAGTAAGTAGGTATAGGTTACTGTACCTATCCATTTATGTCACACAAGATTGTTATTTAATTAACATTAAATAACTGCTTGTGTATAAAAGTAGGTACCTACATAATATGTGTGTAACTACTTAAAATACTTAATAATATAATACTACACAGTTCTGGTCTATTCGTATTTCGTACCCAAGTGTGTGCTTTAAAATAATAATAAATGTGATTTTGTACATGCAAAAAATGTTTTGCCACATGTAATAAATGTAGGTATAATGACGTTACTCGTTAGATAGTTACCTACAATGTTCAAATATAACTCCCCGAACGCTTAAATTGATAGTTATTATTATACCAATTATTAGTAATTGATGCACAGGCACATTACACATCATAGTGCATAATATTATTATTATTATTAATTGCTATTGTATATTATCATTCGGTAAATAACTTTCAAAATCACCTACGCTACGGTGAGTGTTATATTATATATCATCATGACATCTAGTAGACCAGAAACACATAATGCCTTATCAATGCGCAAATTGAATTATATGCGGCCCTGAAAAGGGCCTTTTTTGTTTGTATTTGTGTGTCAGTCGAGATGCGATTGCTCCCTCAAACACCACGGAGACACAGTCATCACGCATCACAACAGTAATATTATGATGGATGAATGGATGGACGACATGGTGACGGTGAAGTGAAGTGAAGTGAAGTGTGTGCACGGACAGTGAGTCCGTTGACGTTGAGAAAGACAATTTTCACAACTTGACGCACGACGCACGCAGCACGCTGCACGCTGCTACGCTACGCTACCGGTTGACGGTGGTGGCAAATTTAACCGCCGAAACCGTACAAAGTACGTCCTTGTCGTTTAAGAGCGTACACTACGTCCATGGCGGTGACGGTCTTCCTCTTCGCGTGCTCTGTGTAAGTGACGGCGTCGCGGATGACATTCTCGAGGAACACTTTGAGCACACCTCGAGTTTCTTCGTAGATCAAACCGGAGATACGCTTGACGCCACCTCTGCGCGCCAAACGACGGATGGCCGGCTTGGTGATACCCTGGATGTTATCACGGAGAACTTTCCTGTGACGCTTCGCTCCACCTTTTCCAAGACCTTTGCCTCCCTTGCCGCGTCCGGTCATCTTGATATGCGATGTAGTAACTTGTCGAACAGAAGCGAAGTGAAGTGAAGTGAAGTGAAGTCAAACACGAACGACGCGCGTCGACTGTCGAGTGAATAATGCCCCGCCGTCGCGTTCGTTCGGCGGTATTTATATAAAAGCGTTAGGCGACAGGGGGGGTGCGGTCGAGAGGCGGCGGAGGGGACGGGCGGTGCGTGAACGCGGAGTCGCCGGAGAGTCAAGGAATTTTCACCGCCTCCCCCGCGCCCCTCGTGCACAGAAGCACAGAGGAGAAAAATCGAAAACAAAAAATAAAAAAAATAAAAAAAAAAATAATAATAATAATAATAATGACACAATAAAAAAAAAAAAAAAAAAAAAACGTTATAGGTATATAGGTGTATTATATTACAATAATAACAAAAAGACAATTAATGTACGGGTATAATTGCAATTGGAGCAATTCAATTTACATTAATTTCCGATTTGTGATAATTTTTATACACATAAGTTTAGATTAGTTACCTCCTCGTGGTATTATTCATAAATAAATGTGGTATACATAATATTTAATAAAAGTAACAAAAACGATCATCTCAATAATCTAAATTATTTATCTAAACTCAAGTACTTACTAATTACATATTTTTTCGTTCATTATTATTTTTTGTTTATGTACCTATCGTCGTCTAATGTGAAACTGGTCCGATTCTGACTTATCTAATCCAACAACAGCCATTTTTTAGAGCGTCTTTGCCGATGGTGGTCGAAGGCCGAGGAGGCTCTTTGGTGTTTACTATATTACGCCACTATCGCATAATCGTCTCACGAAAACGTTTCTCATTGACGTACACGGTTTAAAAGAAACAATAGATACAACCAGGACAACCTGGTTAATCATAGGAAACATGTGCGGCCCTGAAAAGGGCCTTTTAAATATCAACACCGCATAGCGGTTGGCTCTCGCTGGCGCGATCGCAACATCGCGTTGTGTTATTCGCTTGTGCTGCGTTTACGCCCTCTCTCCTCTGATTCTGCGCGCCAACTGTATGTCTTTGGGCATGATGGTGACACGTTTGGCGTGGATGGCGCAGAGATTGGTGTCCTCGAAGAGACCGACCAGATACGCCTCGCTCGCCTCCTGCAACGCCATCACAGCGGAACTCTGGAAGCGCAGATCGGTCTTGAAATCTTGCGCAATCTCACGCACCAAACGCTGGAATGGCAACTTGCGAATCAGCAACTCTGTACTCTTCTGATAGCGACGGATCTCGCGGAGGGCGACAGTGCCGGGCCTGTATCGGTGAGGTTTCTTCACGCCGCCGGTCGCCGGGGCGCTCTTCCTCGCCGCCTTGGTGGCGAGTTGTTTACGCGGCGCTTTGCCACCGGTCGATTTACGAGCGGTCTGTTTTGTACGTGCCATGGTTGCTGCCGATATGTACTATGTAGTTTTAATAACTTGCGAGAATAAAAAACAAAACGAGAGTTACGCGGTCGGCGCGGCGGTCCGTCCGTGCGTCACTCGCTAGACTTGAAACACGAATAAAACGGCGCACGCCACTGCGGCTGAATTTATACGCGCGAGCGTCGACTCGTCGCGTTTTAAATACGTATACCCGTCTCTTTCGTGCCTAATATTTTTTTATTATTATTATTATTTTTTAAATATACGTATTAATTAAATTATCATAGTTTATGCATTGTTCATGCTCTACAATAATAACAAGTACGTTTAACATTGTGCCTAGGTGTAGGTATATTTTATACTCATAATAATTATACATAATATAAGTAATAATATTGTGTTGGCACTTGTAATTATTTAGTTGTGTACTATTATCGATTAATAAATTACATAATATACGATTGTACGCGCAGTTTCATTAATGATAATAAAATTAATAAAACTAAACGCAGTTTTGTATAAAATATGCACCTATTTATTTAACTCGACGCGCGACTCGCGAGTAACGTTGTGAGATTTAGCGAGTAGTACGATAAACAATATTATGACTTACCTACTTGAAATAGGTAAGTAATAATTATAATCTGTTAAATCTCACCTTTGTCATGTCACCGTGCATTTGTTGCCCAATTGGAATTTGGGAGTTATCATTAATGAATATAAATTACCATAAAATCACCTATAAATATTATGTGTCAGTGTAAATAAATATTATGTTAATATTATTAAATATTTTGTATTGATCAATTAATTAATTCATTCGGAATAATATTATTTTGACTACATTCTATATTCTAACCAGAAACATGAACAGATAGTATGGTTCGTGAAATATATTGTGGCCCTGAAAAGGGCCTTTTGGCGGTTTGTTTGAGCGCACGTGTCGCACCTCAATAACAACATGTTGCAATTTGCAGCTGACGCGACAAGAGACACACGAACAAACACACAAATGAATCCAAACGACCAAACTCCATTCACTTGGAGCTGGTGTATTTGGTGACGGCTTTGGTGCCTTCGCTGACGGCGTGCTTGGCGAGCTCACCGGGCAACAGGAGCCTCACGGATGTCTGCACCTCCCTCGATGTTATTGTGGAACGCTTGTTGTAATGAGCCAGACGCGAAGCTTCGGCTGCGATGCGTTCGAATATGTCATTCACGAACGAGTTCATGATGGACATCGCCTTGCTCGATATACCGGTGTCGGGATGGACCTGCTTCAGCACTTTGTAAATGTAAATGGCGTAGCTCTCCTTCCTCTTGTGCTTCTTTTTCTTCTTGTCTGTCTTGGAGATATTCTTCTGAGCCTTTCCAGACTTCTTGGCGGCCTTTCCGCTAGTCTTGGGCGGCATGTTTGATGATCGTTGAAAAATGAATTATAATTAAACAAACAGTATGCGAAACGACCGACCGCACGAGAGATGCGAACGGCGTGTGATACAAATACTGACGATCAAATTGTTACAACATATACTTTTATCCACCCAACGCGCGCCCAACAAATGACTGGTAAGCGATGAACACGAACACCCATCGGCCAATCAGAGAGCAGTACGGCGCGACAATCGCGCGCGCGGCGCAAACATACAACGCCGACTGAGAGAACGGATGGACATAATATTTTTGGATGCGTGTTGCTTTATTTATTTATTTATTTATTTATTTATTTATTTATTTATTTTTTTTTTTTTTTTTTTTTTTTTTTTTTTACGTACACATACATAATAATATATTATGTTAACATACCGATAGTATATCGCGTGAAACAACACACACGCACACACAATATAATATTATTATGTTTAATGTTTATTTTATTTTAATATCATATTATTGTAAAATGTCCTTTCGTCGTATTATTGAACAATGTAACTATTTTATTTTTGTACATTAGTTGCCTACTTACAACTAACTGCAATATTATTTCGGTTAAAAATAATTTAATTTATGTGAAATGTGCAAATTCGTTAATAATGCCTTAGTAATACGTACATAATTAAATAAAAATATAATATTTTTGTGAATAGTTGTATCTCAATTACTTAAAGTTTCGTGTACCTAATTATGTATTTATTTATTATTTAATTTTATTTAATCAGCACGAGAATTTGTATAGTCACACATCAGTCAGGATTGTGCGACATGATTAGGTAAAATTGAAAATCTGACATTATACAAATACGAACCTACATATTTTATTATATTATGCATTATAAATCAACATAATGTGAATGTGTTTAAACTGTTCAGGTGGTTATGAGATGAGTATAATAATATTAAGGTACTTATATGATGTGTGTAAGATAAATAATATTACTATAACTAATACTTAATATTTTGACGTCACAGTTCTCATGAAACATTCATAATAATAAATAAAGCATATGCAATACACATATTAGTGCATATTACACATACTCGTTTATCGTAATGATTTATTTTGCGGCCCTGAAAAGGGCCTTTTGTTATTGTACAGCTTACTACCGTACGGCAGCCATCAAACGCGCCCGACGACGACGACGACGACGACGGCTGTGCTCGTCTTTTGGTAGCAGTAGTTGTTTTGGCGTTTTAAGCCTTCTTCTCGGTCTTCTTGGGCAACAGCACCGCTTGAATGTTGGGCAACACGCCGCCCTGTGCGATGGTGACGCCGGACAACAATTTGTTCAACTCTTCGTCGTTCCTTATCGCCAATTGCAGATGTCTCGGGATGATCCTGGTCTTCTTGTTGTCCCTCGCGGCGTTGCCGGCCAACTCGAGAACTTCAGCGGCCAGATATTCCATCACCGCGGCCAAGTAAACAGGTGCACCGGCACCGACGCGTTCGGCGTAATTGCCGTTACGCAACAATCTGTGTATACGTCCCACCGGGAACTGAAGACCGGCGCGATTGGAACGGGACTTGACCTTGCCCTTTACTTTTCCGCCTTTGCCGCGACCGGACATGTTGATTTAATTAATAAAACACGAACACACGCGAAACAATGTTTATTCACAAGACGCGCTATGTAACGCGACTCGTGAACAACGAGAGTGTAATGTGAATGAGACAGTTACGAAAATGCATATCCCTATACATTTATAGGATAACTCGGCACGCACGCTAGTGGAGGGGGAGCGGTAGAGCGGTTCTGAACTGACCAATCAGGAACGTGCAGTGGCGAAGCGAGGTGAGGTGACGCGACGCCGAGCTGGTTTATAAAAAAAAAAAAAATATATATATAAAATTACTTACTCGTAATTTATAAATTATAATTATATATTTTTGATGATAATTATTGAGATATAATATTTAATTATAAGTAATAAATACGTATATAATATTAATAATTTTGTCGTCGGGCAGTCGGGCAATCAGGAGTAAGTATGCCCCAAGCAATAGGTATAATAAATAATTATTAATAAGTAATGCATAATTAAATTTATCGTATTATTCGTAATATTATATTGTGATTGAGAATATATAGATAGATCTAATTAATTATTGTATTACTTATGTATGTAATGATTATTGAAATCATAAAAAAAAAAAAAAAAAAAAAGTTAACTAAGGAATTAATTTAGGAACGTTACTTTTAATTATTGTTCATGTTTCTTATTCGAGTATTTATTATTGTTAGGTACCTATCGTATTTGTACCTACCTACCTACCTACTTACCTAGTACCTACATGCATGCATATTGCATACAATATGTAATAATCTAACATAAGCCTATCAGAGAACTATAGGTATTGTGTATTGTGCGAAGTTGTTGTAATAATAATATATTATTATGTGGTACAGTTAGTATGTATACTCGGTTAGCATTGACGTCTAGTAAACGATAGAAACAGGCAGAATATTAGGCAGATGATAATATTATTGCTTTCCATCACAATAATAAACCACACCCGCTTAATATGTTATTATGTGAATTATTTGTTAGCCCTGAAAAGGGCTGTTGTATAAAAATGATTGCATCGCACAGGCGCTCGCGCGCTCCCGTTCGCGATCCCTCTACACAATTAATGTGGCGTGAGATGTGCGTACGGTGCGCGAATGTTGTTGTTGTTGATGATGATGATGATGTAATCATTATATTTTTGTTGTTGTTGTTGTTCGTCATGAGCATCACCATCGTGATCGTCGTCGAGGGCGACGGCGAAGGCGAAGACAACGACGACGTTTCACGCGTGTGCATAATGCGTCGCCGCGTTATTGTGCATTCACTTCTTGGCAGCGGACGCCTTCTTGGCGGCCGGCTTGGACGATTTGGCCGCGGGTGCGGCGGCCTTCTTCGGTTTGGGAGCTTTCGGCTTCTTAGTCGGGGGCTTCGCGGTCTTCTTGGCCTTCGGTGCGGCGGCGATTTTCGCTTTCGCTTGTGCTGCGGATTTCTTCGCTGCGGCGGGCTTCTTTTTGGCGGCTGCGGCTTTCTTGTCTCTCGTCGCCGCCGACGGTTTAGATTTTGCTGGCGACGAGGCGGACGTCGAAGACGAAGCGGACGCACCTCCGGCGGTCGCGCCCGCGGATTTCTTCGATCTACCGCCGGCCGACGCCGCAGACACCTTTTTAGATTTACCACCGGCGGAGCCGGCCGCACCGCTGGCGGCGGCACCCTTGGCGCCCGCCTTCCTGCCGGCACCCACGGCACCGGACGGTTTCTTGGACGCTGAAGATTTCGACTCAAGTTTGAACGAACCGCTCGCACCCTTACCTTTGGTTTGTATCAAGGTGCCAGATTCAACAGCGCTCTTCAGATATCTCCTAATGAAAGGTGCCAATTTCTCGGCGTCCACTTTGTACTGCGCGGCGATGTACTTCTTGATCGCTTGCAAAGACGATCCGCTCCTTTCTTTCAGCTCTTTGATGGCGTTGTTCACCATTTCTGATGTCTTCGGGTGAGTAGGTTTGGCTTTGGGCTTCTTCGCGGCTGCACCGCCGCCGGCCGCGGACGCCTTCGCCGGTTTCTTCGCGGGCGTCGCCGGAGCGGGGGTTTCGGTAGCAACAGCTGTGTCGGCCATATTTTTTTTATTTTTTTTTTTTTTATTAGTTGTTGATTATTCACAAACGTCAAACACACAGCAGCAGACAAACGCGCGAGCGTACGTAAAGTTACGACTTGACGGAATCGGAAAACAAATTCACACACGACGTCAGATGTCGCCACTTGGTGGCACGAAAATTTCATTATCTGACTCGCGGCTATACCGTAAGGAGAGCATTGGCGGCGCGAGACATTTTCACGTACGAACACTTGGAACTTTTCACTAACATCAATCTGATTAAATTCAATTTTAACGATATTTTCATAAATTAATACAACAGTTGTCAATGTTATCTTGTACCAAATGAAACTGTCAATCTATATCGAGCGTTTATTTCGCCAGATCTTTGCCGGTTCCCGCTTGAACGTTGATTATTTTCGCCACTCTGTAACCTGTTGACGACAGGTCAAGTTTAAAAGTTATTTTTCTCCATAAAATCAAACTATCCGATGGAAATTGTTATTAAAATAAATGGCGACATGTATAAACTCACATTGTACAAACAAATATAACACGTGAACAACATTTCCGACCTATATAAAGACGCACATTTGGAAGGGTGGTAAAACACTAGATTCTGCTTCACGACGGGAATCAAACTTACTAAATGGAAGTCTTCATTTAGGATTGTTTATGTCGCCCGATGAAATTTTGCATTTTGATATATTTTATAATATAATCAAAATATTATAATGAACAGTCACAATAATTATCACAC
>OX457096.1:2500-15000 GCA_949752805.1 Deilephila elpenor
TAACCTAACCTAACCTAACCTAACCTAACCTAACCTAACCTAACCTAACCTAACCTAACCTAACCTAACCTAACCTAACCTAACCTAACCTAACCTAACCTAACCTAACCTAACCTAACCTAACCTAACCTAACCTAACCTAACCTAACCTAACCTAACCTAACCTAACCTAACCTAACCTAACCTAACCTAACCTAACCTAACCTAACCTAACCTAACCTAACCTAACCTAACCTAACCTAACCTAACCTAACCTAACCTAACCTAACCTAACCTAACCTAACCTAACCTAACCTAACCTAACCTAACCTAACCTAACCTAACCTAACCTAACCTAACCTAACCTAACCTAACCTAACCTAACCTAACCTAACCTAACCTAACCTAACCTAACCTAACCTAACCTAACCTAACCTAACCTAACCTAACCTAACCTAACCTAACCTAACCTAACCTAACCTAACCTAACCTAACCTAACCTAACCTAACCTAACCTAACCTAACCTAACCTAACCTAACCTAACCTAACCTAACCTAACCTAACCTAACCTAACCTAACCTAACCTAACCTAACCTAACCTAACCTAACCTAACCTAACCTAACCTAACCTAACCTAACCTAACCTAACCTAACCTAACCTAACCTAACCTAACCTAACCTAACCTAACCTAACCTAACCTAACCTAACCTAACCTAACCTAACCTAACCTAACCTAACCTAACCTAACCTAACCTAACCTAACCTAACCTAACCTAACCTAACCTAACCTAACCTAACCTAACCTAACCTAACCTAACCTAACCTAACCTAACCTAACCTAACCTAACCTAACCTAACCTAACCTAACCTAACCTAACCTAACCTAACCTAACCTAACCTAACCTAACCTAACCTAACCTAACCTAACCTAACCTAACCTAACCTAACCTAACCTAACCTAACCTAACCTAACCTAACCTAACCTAACCTAACCTAACCTAACCTAACCTAACCTAACCTAACCTAACCTAACCTAACCTAACCTAACCTAACCTAACCTAACCTAACCTAACCTAACCTAACCTAACCTAACCTAACCTAACCTAACCTAACCTAACCTAACCTAACCTAACCTAACCTAACCTAACCTAACCTAACCTAACCTAACCTAACCTAACCTAACCTAACCTAACCTAACCTAACCTAACCTAACCTAACCTAACCTAACCTAACCTAACCTAACCTAACCTAACCTAACCTAACCTAACCTAACCTAACCTAACCTAACCTAACCTAACCTAACCTAACCTAACCTAACCTAACCTAACCTAACCTAACCTAACCTAACCTAACCTAACCTAACCTAACCTAACCTAACCTAACCTAACCTAACCTAACCTAACCTAACCTAACCTAACCTAACCTAACCTAACCTAACCTAACCTAACCTAACCTAACCTAACCTAACCTAACCTAACCTAACCTAACCTAACCTAACCTAACCTAACCTAACCTAACCTAACCTAACCTAACCTAACCTAACCTAACCTAACCTAACCTAACCTAACCTAACCTAACCTAACCTAACCTAACCTAACCTAACCTAACCTAACCTAACCTAACCTAACCTAACCTAACCTAACCTAACCTAACCTAACCTAACCTAACCTAACCTAACCTAACCTAACCTAACCTAACCTAACCTAACCTAACCTAACCTAACCTAACCTAACCTAACCTAACCTAACCTAACCTAACCTAACCTAACCTAACCTAACCTAACCTAACCTAACCTAACCTAACCTAACCTAACCTAACCTAACCTAACCTAACCTAACCTAACCTAACCTAACCTAACCTAACCTAACCTAACCTAACCTAACCTAACCTAACCTAACCTAACCTAACCTAACCTAACCTAACCTAACCTAACCTAACCTAACCTAACCTAACCTAACCTAACCTAACCTAACCTAACCTAACCTAACCTAACCTAACCTAACCTAACCTAACCTAACCTAACCTAACCTAACCTAACCTAACCTAACCTAACCTAACCTAACCTAACCTAACCTAACCTAACCTAACCTAACCTAACCTAACCTAACCTAACCTAACCTAACCTAACCTAACCTAACCTAACCTAACCTAACCTAACCTAACCTAACCTAACCTAACCTAACCTAACCTAACCTAACCTAACCTAACCTAACCTAACCTAACCTAACCTAACCTAACCTAACCTAACCTAACCTAACCTAACCTAACCTAACCTAACCTAACCTAACCTAACCTAACCTAACCTAACCTAACCTAACCTAACCTAACCTAACCTAACCTAACCTAACCTAACCTAACCTAACCTAACCTAACCTAACCTAACCTAACCTAACCTAACCTAACCTAACCTAACCTAACCTAACCTAACCTAACCTAACCTAACCTAACCTAACCTAACCTAACCTAACCTAACCTAACCTAACCTAACCTAACCTAACCTAACCTAACCTAACCTAACCTAACCTAACCTAACCTAACCTAACCTAACCTAACCTAACCTAACCTAACCTAACCTAACCTAACCTAACCTAACCTAACCTAACCTAACCTAACCTAACCTAACCTAACCTAACCTAACCTAACCTAACCTAACCTAACCTAACCTAACCTAACCTAACCTAACCTAACCTAACCTAACCTAACCTAACCTAACCTAACCTAACCTAACCTAACCTAACCTAACCTAACCTAACCTAACCTAACCTAACCTAACCTAACCTAACCTAACCTAACCTAACCTAACCTAACCTAACCTAACCTAACCTAACCTAACCTAACCTAACCTAACCTAACCTAACCTAACCTAACCTAACCTAACCTAACCTAACCTAACCTAACCTAACCTAACCTAACCTAACCTAACCTAACCTAACCTAACCTAACCTAACCTAACCTAACCTAACCTAACCTAACCTAACCTAACCTAACCTAACCTAACCTAACCTAACCTAACCTAACCTAACCTAACCTAACCTAACCTAACCTAACCTAACCTAACCTAACCTAACCTAACCTAACCTAACCTAACCTAACCTAACCTAACCTAACCTAACCTAACCTAACCTAACCTAACCTAACCTAACCTAACCTAACCTAACCTAACCTAACCTAACCTAACCTAACCTAACCTAACCTAACCTAACCTAACCTAACCTAACCTAACCTAACCTAACCTAACCTAACCTAACCTAACCTAACCTAACCTAACCTAACCTAACCTAACCTAACCTAACCTAACCTAACCTAACCTAACCTAACCTAACCTAACCTAACCTAACCTAACCTAACCTAACCTAACCTAACCTAACCTAACCTAACCTAACCTAACCTAACCTAACCTAACCTAACCTAACCTAACCTAACCTAACCTAACCTAACCTAACCTAACCTAACCTAACCTAACCTAACCTAACCTAACCTAACCTAACCTAACCTAACCTAACCTAACCTAACCTAACCTAACCTAACCTAACCTAACCTAACCTAACCTAACCTAACCTAACCTAACCTAACCTAACCTAACCTAACCTAACCTAACCTAACCTAACCTAACCTAACCTAACCTAACCTAACCTAACCTAACCTAACCTAACCTAACCTAACCTAACCTAACCTAACCTAACCTAACCTAACCTAACCTAACCTAACCTAACCTAACCTAACCTAACCTAACCTAACCTAACCTAACCTAACCTAACCTAACCTAACCTAACCTAACCTAACCTAACCTAACCTAACCTAACCTAACCTAACCTAACCTAACCTAACCTAACCTAACCTAACCTAACCTAACCTAACCTAACCTAACCTAACCTAACCTAACCTAACCTAACCTAACCTAACCTAACCTAACCTAACCTAACCTAACCTAACCTAACCTAACCTAACCTAACCTAACCTAACCTAACCTAACCTAACCTAACCTAACCTAACCTAACCTAACCTAACCTAACCTAACCTAACCTAACCTAACCTAACCTAACCTAACCTAACCTAACCTAACCTAACCTAACCTAACCTAACCTAACCTAACCTAACCTAACCTAACCTAACCTAACCTAACCTAACCTAACCTAACCTAACCTAACCTAACCTAACCTAACCTAACCTAACCTAACCTAACCTAACCTAACCTAACCTAACCTAACCTAACCTAACCTAACCTAACCTAACCTAACCTAACCTAACCTAACCTAACCTAACCTAACCTAACCTAACCTAACCTAACCTAACCTAACCTAACCTAACCTAACCTAACCTAACCTAACCTAACCTAACCTAACCTAACCTAACCTAACCTAACCTAACCTAACCTAACCTAACCTAACCTAACCTAACCTAACCTAACCTAACCTAACCTAACCTAACCTAACCTAACCTAACCTAACCTAACCTAACCTAACCTAACCTAACCTAACCTAACCTAACCTAACCTAACCTAACCTAACCTAACCTAACCTAACCTAACCTAACCTAACCTAACCTAACCTAACCTAACCTAACCTAACCTAACCTAACCTAACCTAACCTAACCTAACCTAACCTAACCTAACCTAACCTAACCTAACCTAACCTAACCTAACCTAACCTAACCTAACCTAACCTAACCTAACCTAACCTAACCTAACCTAACCTAACCTAACCTAACCTAACCTAACCTAACCTAACCTAACCTAACCTAACCTAACCTAACCTAACCTAACCTAACCTAACCTAACCTAACCTAACCTAACCTAACCTAACCTAACCTAACCTAACCTAACCTAACCTAACCTAACCTAACCTAACCTAACCTAACCTAACCTAACCTAACCTAACCTAACCTAACCTAACCTAACCTAACCTAACCTAACCTAACCTAACCTAACCTAACCTAACCTAACCTAACCTAACCTAACCTAACCTAACCTAACCTAACCTAACCTAACCTAACCTAACCTAACCTAACCTAACCTAACCTAACCTAACCTAACCTAACCTAACCTAACCTAACCTAACCTAACCTAACCTAACCTAACCTAACCTAACCTAACCTAACCTAACCTAACCTAACCTAACCTAACCTAACCTAACCTAACCTAACCTAACCTAACCTAACCTAACCTAACCTAACCTAACCTAACCTAACCTAACCTAACCTAACCTAACCTAACCTAACCTAACCTAACCTAACCTAACCTAACCTAACCTAACCTAACCTAACCTAACCTAACCTAACCTAACCTAACCTAACCTAACCTAACCTAACCTAACCTAACCTAACCTAACCTAACCTAACCTAACCTAACCTAACCTAACCTAACCTAACCTAACCTAACCTAACCTAACCTAACCTAACCTAACCTAACCTAACCTAACCTAACCTAACCTAACCTAACCTAACCTAACCTAACCTAACCTAACCTAACCTAACCTAACCTAACCTAACCTAACCTAACCTAACCTAACCTAACCTAACCTAACCTAACCTAACCTAACCTAACCTAACCTAACCTAACCTAACCTAACCTAACCTAACCTAACCTAACCTAACCTAACCTAACCTAACCTAACCTAACCTAACCTAACCTAACCTAACCTAACCTAACCTAACCTAACCTAACCTAACCTAACCTAACCTAACCTAACCTAACCTAACCTAACCTAACCTAACCTAACCTAACCTAACCTAACCTAACCTAACCTAACCTAACCTAACCTAACCTAACCTAACCTAACCTAACCTAACCTAACCTAACCTAACCTAACCTAACCTAACCTAACCTAACCTAACCTAACCTAACCTAACCTAACCTAACCTAACCTAACCTAACCTAACCTAACCTAACCTAACCTAACCTAACCTAACCTAACCTAACCTAACCTAACCTAACCTAACCTAACCTAACCTAACCTAACCTAACCTAACCTAACCTAACCTAACCTAACCTAACCTAACCTAACCTAACCTAACCTAACCTAACCTAACCTAACCTAACCTAACCTAACCTAACCTAACCTAACCTAACCTAACCTAACCTAACCTAACCTAACCTAACCTAACCTAACCTAACCTAACCTAACCTAACCTAACCTAACCTAACCTAACCTAACCTAACCTAACCTAACCTAACCTAACCTAACCTAACCTAACCTAACCTAACCTAACCTAACCTAACCTAACCTAACCTAACCTAACCTAACCGAAGTTAACTTTTAGTTTTTAATTTATAATTTTTTCTACTTGTGGTCTGTTTTCATTTGAAAGCGCATAGAGAGCGTAGTGTTTTTGATCGTTTCAGTGTAATTTCGGTTAAAATTTGACATTTTTCGTAAAATAACATTTTTTGTGAACATACTCTAAAATTCTAGCATCGAATTGTCTTGGATTGTTGCATTTATAGACACGTCCCGTCGCACCCGATACGTGGACTCCACGCCTGCTGGGATCTGGCGAACAGAAATTGTTTGTTTTGTGATAGTCCATATAATTCGATATTTTGTTTGAAAATCTCACTTAGTTATAATATAAATTGACTTTTAGATCTAGAATTCTAGATTCTTTGTACAACCTGTGTCTCGCCGTTCGGTGGCACACAAGGGCAGTTGTGTTCCTATTGTTTTGTTGCAAATAACAGTAATTTTCACTTAAATTCTTATAAAATATCACATTTTTGGCCCCCCTCGAAATTTTTTGCTCCCGGCTGTTCCCGATTGTTGCACCATTACACGCGTCTCGTCGAGCCCGACACGTGGATACCACGCATGCGGGGTCTAGACGCACCAAATCTGCAAAAATTGGTCATAATCGTTCATAATCGATTGTAATCGAGTCGAATGTATGAAAATCCACCTAAGCTGTGCAGTAGCGAAAAATTTGAAGTTAACTTTTAGTTTTTAATTTATAATTTTTTCTACTTGTGGTCTGTTTTCATTTGAAAGCGCATAGAGGGCGTAGTGTTTTTGATCGTTTCAGTGTAATTTCGGTTAAAATTTGACATTTTTCGTAAAATAACATTTTTTGTGAACATACTCTAAAATTCTAGCATCGAATTGTCTTGGATTGTTGCATTTATAGACACGTCCCGTCGCACCCGATACGTGGACTCCACGCCTGCTGGGATCTGGCGAACAGAAATTGTTTGTTTTGTGATAGTCCATATAATTCGATATTTTGTTTGAAAATCTCACTTAGTTATAATATAAATTGACTTTTAGATCTAGAATTCTAGATTCTTTGTACAACCTGTGTCTCGCCGTTCGGTGGCACACAAGGGCAGTTGTGTTCCTATTGTTTTGTTGCAAATAACAGTAATTTTCACTTAAATTCTTATAAAATATCACATTTTTGGCCCCCCTCGAAATTTTTTGCTCCCGGCTGTTCCCGATTGTTGCACCATTACACGCGTCTCGTCGAGCCCGACACGTGGATACCACGCATGCGGGGTCTAGACGCACCAAATCTGCAAAAATTGGTCATAATCGTTCATAATCGATTGTAATCGAGTCGAATGTATGAAAATCCACCTAAGCTGTGCAGTAGCGAAAAATTTGAAGTTAACTTTTAGTTTTTAATTTATAATTTTTTCTACTTGTGGTCTGTTTTCATTTGAAAGCGCATAGAGGGCGTAGTGTTTTTGATCGTTTCAGTGTAATTTCGGTTAAAATTTGACATTTTTCGTAAAATAACATTTTTTGTGAACATACTCTAAAATTCTAGCATCGAATTGTCTTGGATTGTTGCATTTATAGACACGTCCCGTCGCACCCGATACGTGGACTCCACGCCTGCTGGGATCTGGCGAACAGAAATTGTTTGTTTTGTGATAGTCCATATAATTCGATATTTTGTTTGAAAATCTCACTTAGTTATAATATAAATTGACTTTTAGATCTAGAATTCTAGATTCTTTGTACAACCTGTGTCTCGCCGTTCGGTGGCACACAAGGGCAGTTGTGTTCCTATTGTTTTGTTGCAAATAACAGTAATTTTCACTTAAATTCTTATAAAATATCACATTTTTGGCCCCCCTCGAAATTTTTTGCTCCCGGCTGTTCCCGATTGTTGCACCATTACACGCGTCTCGTCGAGCCCGACACGTGGATACCACGCATGCGGGGTCTAGACGCACCAAATCTGCAAAAATTGACCCGCCCACCCACCCATTAGAGTCATTTGGTATATCGACTCGGGATCTGCTAAAACAAAAGTTTTAAATAAAAATTTAAAAATTTGGAATTTTGATTTGAAACATTTATTGGAATGAAATTGTAGTTGTTTGAACTTAAACAAAGGAATCGTGCTTTACTTATTGACAAAAATTTGGACAAAATCGACAAAACCTGCAAACCATATACATTTGCAGGCCTATTTACCTTAAAATACATTTTCAATATAGTTTCTTCTTGCATTAAAGAGCTGCGCTCCGCAGATAATTCTTCTGGCTTATACTGACGTGATTTTCTGTGAGCCGTTTACACTTACAGAGAAGTATTTATTAAATAATTGACTATCTCCCTCACTTACCAGAGAGCATGTTTGGCTTTCGTACACCGGCAAAGGAAAGTACCGAAATGATAAGACCTATCTCTAATTCGGCTGGAAAATCGAGTCCTGATACAGCCAGGACAAATGTGGCACTGGCCCGACGTAGCATTGAGTCAAAGCTTGAAGCAACGGAAGACCCTAAAAAATCAACAGGACCATCGAAACAAAAATGTAAAACTCCTGTGACAACAGTCACAACCGACAGCCCGGTTAGTAGAATCGCCGAGGCTAAGGGCTGCTTGATAAAAGTCAAGCTCCAAATCAATAATAGCCGTAACCTCAAGACGGAAATCAAAAATGACGTCATAGAGGCTACGGAGCGATTGTTCCGGCTGGTGAAGGAAGCAGAGGAGGAGAAGGGATATAAAGGAAAGGACAAGGATAAAGACGCTAAGAAGGATGAAACTCCTCGAAAGGAATTATTGACACAGGACAAAGAGTTGATACAGGCAATACGACAGCACACAAGAGTATTACAACAGAACAAGGAGGAGATAGAAAGCTTAAGTAACGAAATCAAAAAACAGACTGGAGAATGGAAAGACAAAATAGGACCACATACCTTTGCCGACATAGTAGCATGCCCCCCAAAACAAACAACAAACAAAGTTATGCATTCCATAGTTGTGACATCAAATAACGAACAGGAAACTGGAGACGAAGTGGTGGAAAAAATCAGGAAAGTTGTAAACGCTAAACAGGAAGGAATTAGAATTGACAAAATCAGGAAAGCAAAAGACAGGAAAATAATAATAGGATTTCAGGACAAACAAGAATTGACTAAAGTTAAGGAAAAAATTCAGAAAGATGGGAAAAATTTAAAAGTAGAAGATATACGTAACAAAGATCCATTGATAATAATAAAAGACTTACTAAGTTGTCACTCTGATGAAGAAATAACAAGTGCAATTAGAATACAAAATAAAAACTTACTAGAAAAGATAGATAAAGAAAACGATAGGATGGAAATTAGGTACAGAAGAAAAGCCAGGAATCATTTGATGAATCACGTGATAATGAAGGTTTCACCACAAATATGGAAGCGACTTACTGAAGCCGGTGCGGTGCACATAGACGTCCAGAGAGTCAGGGTTGAAGACCAGTCTCCGTTGGTCCAGTGCTCAAAATGTTTGGGCTATGGACACGGTAGACGGTTCTGCCATGGCTCTCTGGAAGCCTGTAGTCACTGCGGAGGACCGCATAAAAGAACAGAGTGTGCAGACTGGATGGCAGCTGAAACACCTGTTTGCTGTAACTGCCAAAAGGCAAAGCTCTCGGAAGTTGGGCACAATGCTTTTAGTCAGGATTGCCCCGTCAGACGAAAATGGGAAGCTTTGGCCCGATCATCTGTAGCATACTGCTGAGGTACTCTCAACACATAACCCAGCTGAAACACAAACAACAAATAGGACTTACCTGGTGGCGCAAGCTAACCTTCAACGCAAAGCACTAGCCATGCAAGAAATTATACTGATGGCAAAGGAACGAGGTTTGACGTTCGCGTTAATTCAGGAACCGTACGTGGGAGCAATCGGGCGAGTGAAGGACTATGGGACCGTCAGAATCTTCCAAAATACCAATAAAGAAGAGGGCAATAATAAAGCAGCCATAGCAGTCTTCAATGACAAAATTGATGTTATTATTTGCCCGGAACTAACATCAGCTAACATCGTAGTTATAAAAGTCCGAACGGAAACTTGGAGGATCGTGATGGTCTCATTTTACTTTGAGCCGAACCAACCGATTGAGCCCTACCTTGAACAGCTGAGAAACATTGAGCAACAGCTAGGCACAAGCAGTATCATCGTGGGGGGAGATGCCAATGCCAAAAGTTTATGGTGGGGCAAAACCGTTGACCAGAGGGGGGAACTGATGTCTGGATGGCTGGAGGAAACTGGTCTCCAAGTCCTGAACGAAGGTAATACTCCGACCTTTTTTGCCATTAGGGAAGGAAGGGCTTTTTCTAGCCAAGTGGATATCACTGCCTGTTCGACTGACCTATTGGACAAGGTTATAGATTGGAAAGTGGAAGAGGATTTGACAAGTTCCGATCACAACACTATCACATTTAAAATCACAGAATCTCGATTAAAAGGAATAGAAATCAATAAAACAACTCGGATTTACAATACAAAAAAGGCAAATTGGACAGAATTTAATGTAAAATTTAAAAATTTGGCACTAGAAAATAAAATTAGTAAAACAGAAATAGACAAAATAGAAACGAAAATAGAAATAGATAAAATGGTACAAAAATACACGGATATAATAACTAAAACTAGTGATAGTACAATACCAAAATCAAAAAATAGAAGAGTACTTACCATACCATGGTGGACAGAAGAACTTACCAAGTTGAAGAAGGTGGCTGCTACGATGAAACGAAGAGTCCGCTGCGCTGCACCAATCAGAAGACAGAAGGTTGTTGAAGAATACCTGAAAGCGAAAGAGAAATATGAAACAGAGGCTAAAAACACGCAGACACAGAGTTGGAAAGAATTTTGTAGGACACAGGATAGGGAAGGGCTTTGGGGTGGAATTTATCGCGTTTTGGGAAGGGTAACAAAGAGGCACGCGGATCAACCGCTAATTAAAAATGGTATAGTTTTAAATGAAAAGGAGTCAACAATATTACTTGCTGAAACCTTTTACCCTGAAGATAGATTAGCGGATGATGATGAAGAACACCAGCGCACAAGACAGTTGGCCGAACATGTAAACGATTGGGTCGATGGTGAGGAACATGATCCACCGTTCACATTGGACGAACTCAATATCACGCTCAAAACATTTAATCCTAAAAAGGCCCCAGGCTCAGATGGCCTGACCTCGGACATTTGTGCACAGGCGATCACTCAAGATCCAATGTCTTTCCTATCACTGGCGAATAAGTGCCTAGAACTGGCTTACTTTCCCAAGATATGGAAAGAAGCCACAGTTATAATATTAAGAAAACCCGGAAAAGATGACTATACCGCGGCAAAATCATACAGGCCTATAGGTCTATTGCCAGTGATGGGAAAGATATTGGAAAAAATGATTGTGGGCAGACTAAAATGGCACGCCCTGCCTAACATCAGCCCTAGCCAATACGGCTTTATGCCACAAAGGGGTACCGAGGACTCTCTCTATGTCCTAGTTAAACGCATAAGGGAAAAACTAGCCCAGAAGAAAATCATTATTATGATATCACTAGACATAGAGGGAGCCTTCGATAGCGCCTGGTGGCCCGCAATCAAGGTTCGATTGGCAGAAGAAGGGTGCCCACCAAACCTAAGAAGAGTGATCGCCAGCTACTTAGATGACCGAAAAGTTAGGGTCAGGTACGCAGGTTCTGAGTGCTCGCGGAAAACCGACAAGGGTTGTGTGCAGGGTTCGGTCGGTGGGCCTATCCTGTGGAATCTTCTCCTTGATCCCCTATTAAAGGGACTCAAGCGCCGGGGCGACTACGTCCAAGCTTTTGCCGACGACGTCGTCTTGCTGTTTGACGGAGATTCCACGGGAGAGGTCCAGCGACAGGCAAATGCCGCACTCGCCTATGTGCAGGGTTGGGGAGTTCGTAACAAGTTGAAGTTTGCACCCCATAAGACCAAAGCGATGGTCATAACTAAAAAACTAAAATACGACTCTCCAATCCTGCACATGGACGGTGTGGACGTTGGTCTCTCACGAGATATTAAAATACTTGGGGTTACCATAGATGACGGATTAACTTTTAAAGCACACATCATGTCTGCGTGTCACAAAGCGACCATCTTCTACAAAAAACTGGCCACAGCAGCAAAAGTGCAATGGGGACTGGGGCCTCAACTGATAAAAACTCTTTATACTGCGGTTGTCGAGCCGACTATACTGTACGCGTCAAGCGTATGGGCCCCAGCTTCCAACAAAGTATATATAAGGAAGCAGCTCGACTCCTTGCAAAGAAGCTT